>JARWLC010000007.1:54534449-54724449 GCA_033318265.1 Phyllotis vaccarum
GTGTACTGGTATTCATATTCATTAAACTCTCTTTGTCTTTAATATTAACAGTGGTCATTAGCCATGGTCTTGGGGTGTCTTGGGGTATCTCTTCACATCAAAAGAGCAGTAATTAAAAACAAGCTTGTAATTTTTTTAGCATGACAAAACTATTCTTCTACTTAATAGATTCAAAACTGAAATAAGTTAAAGTGGAATTCACAACTAAAATTGTGATGAGAAAATGGTAAAATAGTTTATAATTGATGACAGTCTTCATAAATGAAGTGAAAAATTTTCTATTCCCTGATATTAAGCCTCTCTGCTGATGCAGTAATCCAAATAAAACCAAATTAAGAATTAAAAGTTCAGATTTAATAATTAAAATGCTCCTGGATGAATTTCCCAAAAGATGGGAAGAAGACTTGCCTATCCTCTGGAGGAGGCAGTTTAAATACTTTATAGGTTTGGTCTTGAGCATCTCTTTGTGGGGAACTACTATTTTGTGGGGTTTATGAAAAGGGCAATGTTTGGGGAAAAAGAGATGAGGAACGGGTGCTGAGTTGGTGCTTCCACCGGAACATCCCAGACTGCTTAAGTAGATGGGCTCCAGATCACAGCTGGCTACTTGCTGCAGGCATGAGAAAATGTGGGGAGGTAAAGTCAGGGAGGTAATTGGCTCATGCCCAGCAGGAGGTATAGGTGAAGAAGCATTCAGGAAGCTATCACCTTGGAGATTCAGGAATCTGTTTTTTGAGGAAGTGAAGAAGGCAGGTTGCTAGGAGAAAATAGATTATTATCATAGGTCCTATGAATGGGACTAACCATGGAGAGAGTGGAGATTGTCAGGAAGGATGGAATGGAGATGTGTCCTGGTTGTACTGACAAAAATGAATGCATAAGGCAGAAGAGCAGATAGGCCCTTCATTGGGATATCGTTAAAAACAAAACAAACAAAGAAAAAAACAAAACAAAACAAAAAAGCAAACAAACAAACAAACAAAAATCAGAAGGTATAGGGTGAAGGTTCTCAGCTGCTGACAGACCACGTGTCCTGAATAGATTCCAGTTTGAGCCTGGAGAGATGGTGTCAGCACTGATGTACCAGAAACTTGGCAGCTGAAGGGGTGATGAGGCTCACAGTGTAGGGTCCTGTCCATCATCGAGGTTGGAGAGACTTAGAAGCTAGCTATTTGAGGAGCACCCAGTCCCCTTGGGAGAGAGGGGCAGGCTCGGTATGGGGTAGGAACCTGTAAGGCTATAAACGGAAAAGAAAGTGGGAATCGGGAGAGAGTGTGGGGGCCAAGATGGGAGTGCCCCGATGCTGCTGAGACTATCACTAAGCAGAGGTGCCAGGCAAGCATGTATGATAAAATAAATGTGAGAAGTGATAGGTTTTAGCTCCTCGATATGCCTCTCTACAGACGAAACAATCCAAATCACACCAAATTAGAAAAAGCCGAGGTTTAATAAGTGTAGAGCAAAGCAATTCTGGGTGGCCCTTAGAAAGGCATGGGGAGAGTCACAAGGCAGATATGGCTACCTGGCCTTAAGTAACCTCTAGGTGCAGTCTTGAGCAACCCAGAAAGGGGCTGACTTTTGGTGGGCTTCCTCAGGGGCAGCTATCTGGATCCAAGGACAGCTCTAGGTAAGGGCCACTGTTTGGTGGACTTAGGGAGGATGGGGTCTAGGGAAAGAGAGCTTGAGCTCTCCCCTTAATCTAGAAGAATCACCATGCAAAAATGCAGAAAGGTGACAGGGTCTTGAACAGAAAGGAAGCAGTCCCATCAACCCTAGTGACAGAAATGGCAAGGAACTGTGGGAGCTGAGTAAGAGATAAAAATGGAATAGGTATGTCCTATGTCCACTAGGTAACTCAATGGACTTACCTGATACCTGGAACTTTCCCCCTAGGCTTGGAGAGGATGATGGCAATCGGCAAGTCTAGGCTACATCAGTTCTCTACCAGACTTAGGATTTTGAAGGCTGGGGGGATATTAGACACTGGGTTGGTAAGGCTGTACTTGCAGGATGAGCCTGCACGGGGCATTTTGATTTCCTTGTCCAGGCTGTCGGCACATGGAACATGGCCTCCTCGGTGACTGAGAGTCAGGGCAGTAATATGAGAAGTGGCCAGAAATCCAGGATGAATTTGTAGCAAGCTCCTGGTGGAGTTTACAAATTGAGCTCTGGCAGGATGGAGCCTTGTGAACTTCTCTTGCCCCCCTTGTGAGGGCTTCGCTGGCCTCAGGGCAGCTCCCAGGGTGTAGGCTTGGAGCATAACTTTCTGTGGCAGCCAAACCTTCAGGAAAACTCAGTTGCCTCTTTTCAGGCATTACAAACTCTTAAAAGCAGTTTCAGCAATTTCTGTATGGGGGTTTGGGGACCCCCTCAGCCCTTCTTAAATTTCTTTCTAATATCCAGTGCTGACTGAGAAATGAAGTGGGTGACTGGGATTGTAGTTCTGTCTGGGGAAGCTGGGTCAGAGCAGGTACACTGAATCTCGTGTAATCAATTTAGAAAAATGGCCAGATATTTTATCAGCTCATTGCATAATTTCTCAGTGTAACCAAAATTAACAACTTTGTTAGAGACCATAATCAGAAGGAGGAAGTGGACCATGAGGTACCACCTCTGGCGGCCATTCTGACCTGACTGATAGTCCCGATAGGGCTCTGTATCTGGCACCACCACATGATCCACAGGGACCATATTGTCCACTAGGTGGGTTTGGTCTGCCTATTTTCTCAATGCTTCCTGAACTTCACATCACCCCTCTGGAGTGAGAGTGGAGCTCTGAATGACATTTGAGGAGCAATGTCATTCTGTATGGGGGTTTGGGGACCCCCTCAGCCCTTCTAAAAGAGGTCTTGCCAGGTCAGATCATAGACTTGGGAAAGATAATTAAACTCCTTGATATAAACAGAAGGATTAGCAAAGAAGGAACCCAACTACTTCTCTGTCTATGAGAGGTCCTGAAAGGAGAAGGGGCTGTGGACTCCATTGGTTCCTCTCAGAAGAGGCAGAAGAAGGCAAGACACCGTGTGGGAAGATACCAGAAAGGATGGCGGGAAGCATGTGTGAGAGTAGAGGAGTATTTTTCACACCATTCAGCCCAGGGCTGAAGGGGAAAATCAACCTTTGTGGCACCAGTGAATGCAACGGATAAAAGGTTTGGGTACCCCAATATTAAGCCTCTCTGCTAATGTAGTAATCTAAATCAAACCGATTAAAAATTAAAAGTCCAGACTTAATGAGTAAAGCACTCTGTGATGAACCTTTTGTGCTTCAATATACACATGAGTTCTTACTTTGCTTTGTTTTTTGTTTTTAACTATGTTTGTGAATCACCCTGGAATTTTTATTGGGATTGAATTGAATCTGTAGGATATTATAGAAGGATAATCATTTTTACATTAATTATTCTTCAGATATATGACCACGGGAGCCCTTTCTATCTCCTGGTATCTTGCTCAGTTTTGCCAATCACCTTCAAGTTTGCTTTATAGACATCATTTATTGCCTTGGATATATTTATTGCCTTGTTCCTTTTGCAGCTATTGTGAATACAATTAGAACTATTTCATTGGTTACTTTTCCAGAATGTTTTTCATTGGTCTATAAAAAATGATTATTGATTTAGGAGTGTTAATTTTATAGCTTGCTGAATTTCTGAAAGAATTTATTGCTTCTAGAAGTTTTAGAGTCTTGGTGAGATTTTATTTAAAGACATATCTAAAATAGGGATGGCTTGACTTCTTGATTTCCTATTTGTACCAATTTCATTTGCAGCTCTCCCTTTAATGCTGTAGTGAAGACTTCAAGCACTGTATTGGAAAGGATTGAAGTGAGAGAGTGGCTACTCGTCTTTTACTGAACTTTGAGTTTTTCACCATTTAGCATGATACCAGCTGTAGGTCTGTTGTACATAGGCTTTATTAGGCTTAATTACTTTGAAAATTACAATCTTTGTACCTGTCTTTGTTGGTGAGTTGTGTTTCTTCGCCATAGAAACATGATGGATCATGCTTTCTGATCCAATCTATTAGCTTTTATCTTTTTATTGGAAAATTAAGAGTTATTATAGGAAAAAATATGTATTGATTCCTGACAACTTGTTGCATTTCTTAAATCTCCTTCAGTTAACTATTCCAGCATTATTTATTTACTCACCATGACTTCATAGATGCACATATCTTGCTCGTCATATTAAAGTGTTCCTTCTAGCATCCTCTATAAAGTTAGCTTTATAGTGATTATAAAATCCTTTAACCTGTTTAATCAGAAAAAGGTTTTATTTTATTCATTTATTTTTATTTCAATTTCAATGTTTATTATTGATTACACTAGAGGAGTTTTAAGGCATTGAAAAGATTGCCATGGAAGATCCTTGAAGATCAATGACAGGACATTAAACAATTTTTATAAATATCTTTATGGTTCCAAAGCGAATTATATATGCATGTTATATAGTGCTATAAAAAACAGGAGAAAATGCAAGAAATATAATAAAGAGAAGAAATGATAATTATAGTATTATCAAATACACATTCTAAAATTGTGATCAAAGTTTACTTTCGCTTCTATTTCCCGATATTTATTACATATTTGTTTCTAATTTCTAGGAGTGACAGTGTTCCAAATATTCCTATTTCTCTCTCCCTCTGCTTTTTTAAGGAGACATAATTTGGACTACAGCCATATCACAAACTAGCTTGTGTCTCCCAGGAAATGAGATTATGTAGAACTGATTTGGAAATTTCTGTTTTTCATCTACTGTAGAAAATTGACTAATGTACTCATCACATTTTGCATTTTTATTAAACTCAAAAAAATAGTATAGGATCTCTTACTAAGTTGTAAGAAAAAATATTTCTAGATCTCTTTCCCTGTGTACATATGTTTTACCTCTTTCTTTTTTCAACTTTATTTTCATCAAAAAAAAAGTCATCTCCTTAAATGTATCCCCCTGTATCCCTTCCCCTTCCCCTCCCAATCCCTTCCACACAAGAATCTTATCCCCAAAATGTATTTAGTTACTATCTTTTTTTTTTCATTTTTCTCCCTTATTGAAAGATTTTATAACATAATAAGTATGTCCTGATAATAGTTTTCTCTCCCTCTACTGGGAGGAGTATTTCTTGTAGGTTTTGTTTTTTTTACCTTGTTAAACTAATGTATTTCAAATAAGTATGTAAAGCCTAATATTTTTAAATTTTATTAATTTTTTTACCTCAAACACAGTTTCCCTTTCTCATCACCTCTCATCCCCCCACACACTATTTTTTTTTCATTTTTAATAGATAGTTTGGTAAAATACTCTGAGCTGAGTGTTGTGACAGAGGTTGGACTTCATCCTTCTAAGTCCTTCTTTCCTTCAAAGTTTCTGTCGAATAATTGAGTGTCATCAAACTGGGCTGTCCTTTATAGGTCTTTCGACTTTTCTTTCTTTTTCAATATCATTTCTTTGTTTTGCATTTTTGTTTCACTTCTAATATGTCATAGGTAACTTCATTTCTATTTGATGCCCTATAAATGTATGTGGATAAACACTTCTTTCCCTGTGTTTGGATTTTTTTCTATGATTTTTTTGGAAAATATTCTTTATGCCTTTGCTATCACATTCTTCTCCTCCTTTGTATACCCCCAAATTGAATGTTATATATCTACACAATCTCCCATTTTTATCCTCATATTTATTTTATTTCTTATTAGCCTTTAGTGAGTGATCTAATTCCTGTCATTCATCCTGATGCCCTGATTTTGTTTCCCACATAACCCATTCTGTCAGCAAGTCTGTCCACTATGATTGGCTTGACTTATTGAGTTTTTAATTTCCAAAATTATTTCAACTTAGGTTTCCTTCAGTAGTTTTATTGCTTCATTAAATATTTATAGTAAAAGTTTTAAAGTTTCTCAAGATAAAAATACATGTAAGTATTTCAAATCAAGAAAACATAATGAAGTCAGATTTTTGTCCTGTTATTTATTGAAACCTTATGACTTGGATGAACCAGTAAAAGAAGACTATGGCGTACTCCTTACTAAAACACCTACTGTCAGCACCAGACTTTCCCACTGATTACACATTTGTTTAAAATTAAAACTCTTACAAAATGGGGGCAGTGAGAAGGCTCAATTAATAAAGACATTTGCCAGCATACCTGACAACTTGAGTTCAATTCCTCCAAGCCCCACATGGTGGAAGGAGAGGCCAAACACTCACAAGGTCTGATGCCAATAGGAATGCTGTAGAGTTTGCTACATAGTATGAATACACCCACCCCACCCATCCACACACACTTTATATAATAGTTTTTATTATAAACACCTTGTTGATTTGTTTTACAGAAATATCAAATACTTATAAAGCTCTGAAAAGAAGACAATTATATTGGTATATAAAATCAGCTAATTTCTAGGAACATCTGAATACATGAGGTACTCTTGTGAATTAATGACAAATAACATATTTGGAAGCCCTGAAATACAGTATCTGGGGAAACCATATTGTATAAAACCATTTTTATTTCTAATATGTTGGTCTAATTTGCCAGACTAAAGAAACTTTCATATTTGTGAGAACCCACAAACTTTCTCATAAATTTTTAAAACAATCTCCAGAGGGTCATAATGTTTTTGGTGAGAGCCTTTAGTCTAAGTCAAAATGGTTTAGTATTTGTCTTTGTCACATGACATCATTGTTAAATATGTTAGACAATACCCACAGCAGTCCTGGGATGCATGCAGCGTGCAGGATGGCCAGGCCTGGTTTAGGCACTTTAAGTTACCAGTTGATGTGACTCTTATCCACTACAAGACTGTGTAGGCCACATGTTTTGCTAAGCTGTGAAGTCCTTATAATGAAAATAATCCAATTTAAAAATGACCTTACATATTTTTTTATTGTTCATCACAAATCACTGGCTCAAGAATAAATAAATGTATCTCCCTTGATTAAGTCTTTTATACTTAAAAGGCCTAAAGTGAAGTACTAAATTACTCTCCCAGTGGGGGAGTTTATCTTATATCTTCACCTCACTATGAAAGATATTTAGTAACATGTTTATCACCTGAAGCTTTTATTACAACTCAGTTGTTTGAGATACTCAATTGCATCTCATGGCACTTGTAAGCTTAACTAAACTTTTACAGAGCAGCGGACAAGCCTACTGAGGGAAGCTCGTTCTTTCAATCTGATCCTCCAAGTTAGGAGTTTTTCCAGCTTTTTTTTCCCCTCAAATTTTAGAAAAGGAATGACTTTCTGACAAGGGAAGAGATATACTGGTTTCTTCTGTATGGTTTAAAATAAAAAGTAATTGATAAAATAAAAATGTTTTAAGGTGGAAGGAAAATGAGTCAGTTTTAATCCTTTGAGGTGACATTTTACTCTAGAAACTTACATTCTATCAAATTCTAGCCAATATATATATATATATATATATATATATATATATATATATATATATAATTTATCTGAATTCAAACTATCTTAAATTATTCAGTTTATGGTTCTAGTTTCTTTGACTTTGCTCCCCAAACCATAAAATGGATATACAATTTATATACCATATATATAATAGTATTTACATTTATAAAATACAAACAGGAATAATCTTAAGCTTAATACATTGATTCTTGTCATCAATTTATATGGCAGAGAAAGTACTTTTATCTTACTGTTTTTCATTGCTTCTATATTTTTGACATCTAATGGTTTGCAGCAGTAAGAAGAAAAAGAATAAAGCCAAGTAGGACACTTAGCCACAATCGTCCCAGTCTGTTTGGATGCCCCATATTCCAGTTCCTCAGCAAGTCAGCATTAACCCTTTCCATTCTACAAATGTACCATCATCAGTCCAGAGGTTTGTCTGTTCTCAACAGTGCTACACAAAGAGGATCCTGCTAACGAGGCCTGGGCAGGTGCTGCACTGTTAAAACACAGTTGAAACCACTAATAACATTAGTAATTAGTTCCTTGATTCTTTAGAGGAAGCTCTAAAGGAAGCTCCTTCTGCTGTTTATTTATTTAATATTGGTGAATATGTTGGGGGATGGGTCAATTTCTCTTCTTCGGTTGATAGCTATTACATTCTCCTCTTGCCACCCTGGCTGTGATTGCTAGGAAAATAGCAGTTAGCTAGTGAGGGTACACTTTTGGCAGCACTATCCATTTTGACATTCCTCAGATACTTTGAGAATGCTGTACAATATGAGGCATAGTACCAACCAATCATAAAATGCTGTAAGATCTGTCTACAACTATCTTTGTGCAATAGCAATCTTTGATAAACTAACATCAAACTAGATCCATGAAATGGCCCATTTTTATTACTATGTTCCTTCCTAATATGATATCTCCAATTAAAACTGTTTATATCTTATAATTCACCTTGAACAGGGAAAGTTCGTCACATAAACTACAATGCCATGCTACACGTCGTGTGTCAGAGATCTTACCTGCCTCTCTCACCTGACCTCATTACAAGATTCTCCTCTGCAGCCTTTGTTTCTGAAGCTCTGTCTCTTTACAGTTTGTCTCTAGGCAACTTCTAAACCTTTGAATACACCATTTCTTCTGCCTGGCATTCTCTTTCTTACCAGGGAGACTGTTAATATGAACAAAGGAATAAGAATGCTTGAAAGATTCTATCAGTTTGTTTTGCAGCTGCACTGCTTATTATCAGTACAACTCTAAACACTAAGAACCAATTTAAGCATCTGTAAAGTAGGAATGATAACACAATCTATATTACAGAGTTACTCTGAAAGTGAACACCTGGTATATCTTCAGGAAATCTCAACATTATGAAATTCCACTCACTCACCCCTCACCTAACTAACCTCTTCTGTCTTTCAGACAGCCATCAAGCGCTGCTTCCTGTGGAAGAACTCCTTAGTGGCCCAAACTTTCCCGGGGGAGCTCTGAACAGTCTCTCACTGATTTGCTTCAAGTTGTCTTTTCCTGCCAATGTCTAGTTCTGTACTACATGCACAGTTCTCATAAGCAGAAAGCTTTCTTATCTTGTATAAAGTTGCATTGCAAGACAATACACACTACTAATATGCAATAAATACCTGTTGAATGAATGTCCATTTTAACCTTCTTGCCTGCTGGCCCTTCCTCCCACACCACTTGTTTGTAATTAATCTAAGTTCTTTTGGTATCAGTCTTATTTAGATGTCTTCTCAAAATCTGCCAGAGCAAATTAATTTCTCTGTTTCCAACTTTTACTGTTTCTTTTAGAATAAATATTTCCTGCTTTTTATCTATTTATTTAATCTAAAATTATATAGTGTGTTCTTCAAGTACCATTAGGGTCATGTATCAAAAAAAGATCTGATATATTTAATTCTAATTTCTGATGACTCTGAGGATAGAGTCATCCTCTTTAGGTTGATATTTATACTATAACATACATATACATAATTCGTAATCTGATACTAATCTGATATTTTCTATTCTCTGCTAACCCTGTGTCAGATTTAGAGGAAAGCTCGTTAATCCTAAGAGATGATAGCTGCTATAATTCTACTGGATGACAATGTGGGTGTCCCTATGTTGCTGATACTGAGCTTGGTTTCTTCTAAGTGAAAGTGACAACTTGCACTTTTACATTGTAGTCCTAGAATGTCATCACTTTCATCAGATTTACTGTCCCAAAAAGATGCTAGTGTAGGCCACTAGATTAAATAGAGTAGGTGAGAAAAACTGTGGCTGACTTTAGCCCCACTGGAACTTGAACCCACCAGCACACCATAAATGACCCACTTATCTTTTTAAGCCACTAAGAATTACAAGATCACTAAGGCGACCTTATTGATCAGCTGGATATTTTTATATTAGTAATGTAACAGGGAATGTTTCCTCTAAATAGTCATTAATTACTTTAAGTTTAGGAGTGGGTTCATTTTAAGCCTTTTCTTTCCTGCAGTATTGGGTAGGACACTTTTTCCCTTCCCACTACTCTACTGGAGTCACCCTGGCAGAAGTGGTCCATGAAGATGCATTCACAATCTGTTTTAACCCCTAAAAGAATAGTCTAAGCCTTGAGACTTGCTAAGCTTGTCCTCCACTTGGGTGAATTCCTTTCTTAGAAAATTCAAATTCCTAGGCTAACTACACCTGGCAGGCTAATGCTCCACCATCTCACTGGTGAACCCCTCCCTTTTACTCATGTAATTCAATCCATCTAGGAAATATTTTCTCTAGTTCCAACAGTTCTAAGCATAGGTCAACTGTGGATGAATATGCAAAAGACAAAGTTGACAAGGACAGAAAAAACTTGCTCCACACTTTTGAGTTTTGTTTGAGGTAGGGATAGGTGTTTATTTTTCCTATCTTATTTTCCATTTATTTCATCTAAGATTCATCAAATCTGCTTAATTTGCTCTAACATGCTATTTTTTAAATATCCAATAATATTATATTTTGATGCTTAATACTTTGCCTTTTAAACACTGTTTTGTCCGATTTAATAGAGCTCAAATAATCTCCCATTCCAAGCGAAAACATCTTATTTAAAATTTTTCTCTTACATGTTCTAACTCCAATACGGCCAATGTTTGATACTTATTTTATGGTCTTATCTGGAAATAAAATAATTTTATACAATCAATCTCATTTCCCTGAATTGTCTTCAACAATAGGCCTGGTATAATGTATATTTCTCAATAATCCTGGAACTTCCCCGTGGAGTTGGAATCTACATCTCGTTCTTTAAAGACTGAGAGAACTTCATGAATGCTTGAGCAAATAAAGCAAATTCTATTTCCTTTCTTTACAAGTACACACTCTGTGCCTTGACCTTGGCCTCTCCACTCACCCCGACAGCATGTGAGAAAGTTCAGACTACATGTTATGTCAGAAAAGAGCACCAGCTGAGGCCTTGGCTGGCAGGCAGCATAAGTCATCATGTGTATGAGCACAGGAGTCTAGACTATTTTGGTTCCCTCCATTGCATTACTCAGACTCAGGCATGCTTTAAGTCTTCCCTTGAGATCCATATAAACACTGTAGCCACAGTTGGTCGCCCATACTCTGCTCTGAGAAACTGGGAGAATGGTAATGTTAAACTAATTAAATTTCAGATAGTTATCCTTTATAACAATTAAAAACTATAGTGCCATATGCCCAAAGAATTCATGTATGTTTGCCTGTGAACTATGCCCTTTGTTGGTAGGAGCCTTTTTATGTAATAAAGTATTGTTGAGTGAAGTGCTCCCAGAAGCAGATGTCAAAGTGCAGTTAGTCACAGGGCACATGTGCGGAGGATAAAGGGGAATGAGTGGATGCAGCCAGGAAGAACCTGAGACTGTACAGAAAATGAATAGGAAGAAGAACACAGTATTGGATAAAAGACTGAAGCATATCAAGACTGCTGCCTACCCGTGAGGAGTTTTTATTAGAGGAGTTACTCCTCAAGTGTGAATGGGCAGCCACTTGTGACACACTGTGGGATCACCTGCATCAGGCTTTCTAAGACCACCAGCTCCCAAATCCTGCCACAGAAATGTATTATTAGTCATGAATGTTTGGTCTTACTTTATACTTGTCCCACTAGCTCTTAATTGAACCTGCTTCTCTTCATCTATGTTTTGCCTCAGGGCTATTTAACCTATCTTTCATTCTGTAAATCTTACTTTCCTGCTTCTTCCATATCTGGCTGGCTGGCCCCTGACAGGATAGCTGGCTCCATTTTTCTCTCTGCCCACCAGTCCCACCTATCCCTCCCTGCCCAGCTATTGGCCATTTAGCCCTTATTTTACTTATTTGTATTTTAGACTAATCAGGTGCTTTAGGCAGGCAAGGTAAAACAGCAACACACTTTACATAGTTAAGCAAATACTCTATTCCACAACAGTTACCCTCTGCAAACTGCCTCCCAAAAGTGTAAAAACAGTATTCAGTGGGCAGCAACTGTGGGCTGGCAGTTAGCTCTGGTACCCACAGAAGAGAGGTGAGTAGTGTATACAGCACATCTTTGTGGGTACCCTCATTGTATCAAGGAAGAGCTAAAGGACATGCCTGTGCATTCATAGAAAAGAAAATTTGGTTCAGGGAAGATATCCTTCCTGTGGTATTATAAAGCCATTTTGAGTCACTTCTGTTGCTGGTTTTACCTGGCAACTTCACAGGGAAGATGACAACCCTAAGACTATTTGAGTAAAGCCAAATGAGGAGATGCCAACCTGTGTAGGTTGTTGTCCACCTACCAGAGAATTTGACAGGAGTTGGGGGAGCAAGGACCTTGCAGTAATTGGTTAGTCTTGTATCTGTTTAATCAGGTCCTTGACTAACAGAGCATTTTTTTTTTCTGATTCAACACCCAGAGCACAATGTATCAGTGTCAAGCGGTAGCTAATGACGTACATGAAGGCCTTATTAGCAAAGAAATACAGGGGAAGACAATTTGCTAATAGACATTAGTGAAAGAAGTGAATCATTTTTCAGGTCCTTTAAGCGGTGTATCTCCTGCCCTCTGCAAGTTGTTCTGTACTGCACTGGGCCAGCTCAACATAAGCCAACTCCTGTGAGGCCTCTTTCATTTTCTGAGTTCCTGTCTCCTTTCTTCTCTCATTTCTACAGTCTTCACATTATTTTTAAGGCAAAGAGACAAACTCTTGCTCTTCTACTGTCTACTGCAACAGATATGTGAAAGTTACAAAGAATCATTCTGGCGCACCACCATTGGTCTTAACTACTAAATGGAGAAGTTTTTCATTCAGTACAGAGAAAGAACAATCTAGAATCTGCGGAAGGGGGAGCTCCTTATGGAGACTGTCAGTGCTAGTAACTTCTGGCTGAGGACAGAGCCACATCCACCACTGGGATCCAGACATGCCTGATGAACTATCTAAACACAGTACCCTAAAATTTGCATTATGGGACATTAGAAATCCAGCTGGGAAAACTAAAAGAATATAGGTAAGTCAGCTAAAATAACAGACATGAAATCTATTAGGCTTGCTATGACTAACTAGGGTAGGCCCCACCAGGTTTTGTGCCCAGCCTTCTTCTTAACTCATACTGCTTCTCTGGGAGCAAAAACAGTAAGGAATGGAGAAAGAACTGACTTTACTAAGGTTTACTTTGAACAGCCTCAAAATAGGATTTCTTTTGTGCCTCTTAGGCAGAGAAGCAGAGGAGAGAGAACAATGTACCTTCTCTGTTTGCCCGCTCTGTTCCCAGTGTTACCATAGGACATAGGGAGACTCTTATGTCCCCAGACAGTCCTGACTAACTCTAGAGGTCCACAGTGAAGTGTCCCAAGTGGGCCTACAGTAGGGCAGCAAAATGAAGACAGAATATAATTTCATGATAGTAATGATACTTGAGGTGATCTGCATGAGAGTTGCCCCATAGGATCATAGATTTGAATACTTGGTCACCAGGCACTATTTGAAAAGATTAGGAGGTGTGACCTCCTTAGATGAAGTGTGTCACAGGGGGATAGGCTTGAGATTTCCAAACGACCATTCCAAGCCCAGAGCTCTCTGTTCCTTCTGCATGGGGATGTACAGCTACTTCTCCAGCACCATGTCTGCATACCTACTTCTGTGCTTTCCCCTGAGGTGATAAAGAACTAAACCTCTAAAACTGTAAGCAAGCCCCAGTTGAATCCTTTTCTCCTCCTCCTCCTCCTCTTCCTCCTTCTTCTAAAAATTGCCTTGGTCTTGGTGTCTCTTCACAGTAATAGAACACTGACTATGATAATCCTGAAAAAGGATTGGGCTGAAAGAAATAGACTTTTCAAGAAAGTTTTCATAGATAAATATATGATTCTGTGATAAATATCAACAAAAATAACTCCGGCATTCAATTACAAAAACTTAAAAAGAATTAAACAAGTGCTATTAAATATGGTACCTCCTGCCACAGGTGAATTATTCAAAGTTTCTTGATTATATGGAGGCTGGTGAAGCTGGAGAGCTTAATAACTTGGACAGCTAGGGTTCTAGATACACAATCAAGCTACGAAATTTTTCTTTAAACATTAATGTTTACTCCACAGAAAATGTAATACCAGAACTCTAAGCTGGTATAGAAGATGCAGCATCACAGTCTTGGCATTTATCTGTTTATTTTTCTATGTGCATAAATGTGTGGGCACACACCATGGGGTGCGTGTATGTCATAATCTCTCTCCCTCCTTTACATGAGTCCCAGAGTATGGAATCCAGGCTGCCAGGTTTATATGTTGAGTCACCTCACTAGCCTCATTTCAACATGTTAAATATACTGGGAAACTCACTAAGCTAGCCCAGCACCTCCTGAGAGTTGTTCTGCAGTTACAGACAGTGACAAAGCTCCTGCTGTGAACACCTTTGTTGTTTATCTGCATTTTTATCCTTAAAGCAGAATTTTATAAAGACTTGATTTGAGAAGTTTGACTTTATAATAATTTTAAATGAAAGGAATATAGTTCCAAGTGTCATGTAAAACACTACATTCTGGTTGGTTTTGCAAGCAGTGCCCTTTACCTATTAGTCGCAGCTGAAAAGAAATGGCTTTATCCTTTCACAACTGATCAAGACTGATCACACCAAGGAGATGGACAGTAAGCATGAGGAGGGCAGAGCCAGGTGACATCTCAACTCCCCCATGATTATAAACAAAAAGGTCTTGACTCAGTTCTTTCTACCTCACTCCAGATACAATCTAAAAATTGAAATCTTATTTTTCTTAAAGTTTCCTCGTGTAACTTTTTGTTGTTGTTGTTGAGAACTAGCATTGAAAGGACAGACAGGGTTTGGGCTGGGTCCAGAACAGTACCCTTTCCAGTCTCTACTTCAAACACCTTAATACATAACTCATTAGGAATACAAGTTGATTTTTTTTCTCAATTATTTTAATCACAATGAAAATTTTCCTATCAAACAGTACATAACCAAATAGCAAGTTGTATTTAATGTGAATTTCACATTTAAAAACAATCAAAAATTTATTTTTAAATGTTGTTTGGTAGAATTATACTTTTTCCAGTAACCTAAAAACATAGCAAGTTTTTGTTTTTTCAGCTAACCATATTTATAGCCAAGCCTAGAACAGCTTTACTACTTAAGATCCCCACTGTCTACTGGTCAGTCTTTGAACTTGACACAACCAATTATTTCTCACCTCTACTATATTTAAAGACAGCTCTTCGGGTATAATTCTATTAACAAATAAGTTCCAAAAAAAGAAAAAAAGAAAAGAAAAGAAGAGGAATGGGGGCGGAGTCACAACCTGTGCCCCAAGTGAGGTGTCTGGCTCATCCACAATAAATAGTTAGAAGACCCAAATTCAAGGTAGTGAGAAAAAGGACATCTACTCGATGTGGCCACTTGGGATTATGAACAAAGAGAAACAAAGAATCCTTAAATAGACACGTTTGAGGTTCTCATGTGAGACTAAAGTTTAAACAGGAGTCAGAGACTGGCACATTTAAGCAGTCCCAGTCAAGGTGTGGTTCCACTGACCCAATATTGTCAGTGGTTTAGTCTCATCCTGTAAGTTGTTAGAGCCTGTCCTGGATAGTTTTAGGTCACAAACTAGAAATGTCAGAAACAAGGGAGCCCAGAAAAATGCCTCCATGAGATCAGGCTGTGACAAGCTGGAAGGCATTTTCTTAGTTATAGGGAGGGCCCAGCCTCTGTGAGTGGCCCTATTTGGGGGCTGGTAACCCTGGGTTCTATAAGGAAATAAGGCGAGCATGCCATAAGAAGCAAGCCAGGAAGCAGATCCTCCTCTGTGACCTCTGCAAAACTTCCAGCCTCCAGGAACCTACCCTCACTGCTTTAACAATGAACTGTTATATGAAACCGTAAGTTAAATAAACCCTCTCCTCCCCAAGTTGCTTTAAGTCATGCAGTGATAGTGACCCTATGACAGCTGTTTAAAATCTCCTCGGAGACAAACTCTTCCCTGGTTGACACCTTTCTCTTCTTTTAGTATTAGATTACCTCCCAGAAAAATTCTTATGAAGAAATATCATTTCTTTGGGGTCTATTGTTTGAAGAATGCAAATATCTTTATTTCTGCCCAACTGGTTACAGAACAACATCCCTAATATTCTAAATACCATTTTACTTCGAATAATTCATTCAGAACAGGAGCCTTGGCTGTTTTATTATGTCACCATTTTGAGGTTTCATCTGTTCTTCCATTTTCCATAGAACTTGTCAATGAGAGCTCTGGCCCTACACTTAAGTAAAATATCCTACAGTGTAAATATATATTGATTTAATACAAGATCAGTAGCTAGTTCCCCATATATGGATGCGTCTATCGTAGTAATGCCACTTTCTAGATAAGTATTACATCCCACAAGTTAAAAATCTTTTCTTAAGTTTGATTATCTATTTGATACTTTTTTTTTTTACTCTTTTTTTTTTTGTCTTTTCCTAATTATGATGCTGGGCATCAAGCCCCGGGCCTTACACATACTAGGTAAGTGTCCTACCACTGAATTAAATGCCCAGTATATCTTTATTCTTTATATATTTTTAAAGATTTTTTTATGTTTTAGGAGAAAAGATTAGATTCTTGATTGATGTTTATGGTTGACACATGGCAAAATTTCAAGAAAAGTAATGTTCTAGGGTAAGAGAAATGAAAATAAAATTCAGAAATTCCATACAGACTACCAAGATCAGACTCAAGAAACTCTTACCACCAACTACTAGGTAATGAAACTGAAGGGACTTAGGAATAGGTACATTTCCAAGGATGAAGAGGCCTAGTGTTCTTTGTGCTTAGGCAGCTGCATGGGTCGCCATTTCCATTGGCTCCAATGGTGCTATGGGATTCCAAGCACAGAGGCTTTGAGAGTAGACACATGGGCCTGCCACTTGACAACACAACTTGAATATCTCTGAAAAGGTGTCACTAAAGCAAAGCAAATAAGAAAAGTCTTTTGATCAAGGCCAAAGGCCCTTACATGCCCAAGTCAAGGGTATGTGACCTCAGTAAAGTCCTAATAATCAAGAAGCATCATCCTGAAGGGAGGAGGCAAAAGCACCATGGCCTGAGTACTGCCATTTTGACTTTAGACTCCATTTTTCCTGCAGCGTGAAATAAAGTTCAGGTTCCCAAGCCCTAGGGAAACTGAGAACTTTCCAGTGGTTGACCCACCTCCTCCCTAGACCATAGAGATGGTTATTATGCATTTTCAGTTCTCTAGAAACATCATATTTGGTTGGTTGAACTGAAAAGCTTGCATTATATATTGATTGGCAATGATGGAACACTCAAGGAAGCCCCTAATCTCTAAATCCTGATTGGTGAAAACTGTAACTATAACTTGGCAATTTTATGTTTATAAACCCTACTTCTTTCCCTGCCAAGTATGTCAAAAGAAACAAGGCTCCTGAATCCTTGTCCTGTGGCCCTGATTGATCAGTGACTCACTTATGTGGTGAATTATTAAAATCTTTAGAACCCATAAGTGTTGTTTCCTTCTTCATGGTGCATAATGAGCTAGGTGTTGCAAACCTTCTGGATTTGGAGGAATGCTTGATTTAATTGGGTGTGATGGTTATTCTTGGCTGTCAAATGGATTATATCTGAAATAAACAGTTAGGATTTTGTGCAGATTTGGTATGGCATGAATTTACTCTGTTATCAGGCAGTAGATTTCCATGGATACAGGAACCTCATGGGAAGGCAGCAGAAGGCAGCAGCTGATAGCAGGAGACACTTTGCAGTCATTCCTATGTAAAGAAGACTTTTTTGACGGATGGGTATGGTTATAATAACAGAGAAGTTATGACAGTGGAGACGGTTATAACGAGCAGAAAAGAGGTAGAGAGAAAAAGAGAAAGGAAAAGTGGATGGGAATGCTCCTGAGAGAGAGACTCAGAGGCGGGAATCTTGCTTTAAATGGGGTTTGACATCAGAATTAAAGGGGGGGTGGCTTTAGAGGCTAACTGAACTAAATCTAGAAATGGAGGCCATATTTGTGAAGGGTTGTGCTTAGTTTGAGTAGGTAAATCACTTCTGATCCAGAGATTTGAGGCAAGAAGACAAACACCTTTAATCTAAATCTTGAGGTAGAAAGACACACCTTTAATTTGGGCCACATCTTCTGCCAGAAACCTATATAGGCACATCAAAGTAGAAAGCTTTTGCTCTTTACATGCTCGCTTTCACCTTGCTCAAAAGTCCATTCCTTCACTGCCATTATCATCTGCTTCTGTGGGAGCTCAGCATCTACTAAAGACATCTAGTCTTGTGGCCTGAGCAACTTTTGGACTTTTGGACTTTTTTGTTCACAGCCAGATACTATCAAATTAGTTGAACCACAGCCTGTAAGGCATTTTAATAAATTCCCTTTCTATAAATATAGCAAGAAAATCATTCTATAAGTTCTGCTACTCTAGAGAACCCTGACTAATACAGTGAGAAGGTGTTGTCAAAGCTAAAACCAAGACATTTTTATTTAAAGCTCTTTCCTGATTCATTGTGGTGGTGAGCAATACATCTTTAGGTGGGAGGATGATCGACATGCAATGGCAGGTGCCTGGCACTAGCTCCAGTTTGCACCTGCCTATCAGAGTACAAAGTGTTGTGTGGCAGAGCTGGAAAACAGGAAAAAAAAAAATAGATCAGGGGAGTGTTTAAGTTTATTTGAATCTCAAAGTGACCAAAGTACTCATTAATATCTCCAAATACGAGGCACAGAATAACTACTTTTCAAAATAAGTACAGTAATTCACTAGCAATTATTTAGAAGAAGGGCCAAGCTTGGGGAATTGTCAGAGCTCGTGATTGGAAAAACTGGGAATTTTTGTCCTTTATATCACCCTCATGGGCCATATGGAAGTGAGCATTTTCAAAATGTTTTAGGTCTCAGCTTCTTGAGGAATCACCGTGATGATTTCCACAGTAACTACACCAAGCTGCATTTCCACCAACAATGAATGGTCTTCCCCTTCTACCATAACCTCGCTATCATGAGTTGTCATCTATTTTAAAGATCTCAGTTTTTGTGACTGGGGTATGACGAGGTTGAAAGGTAACTTTAATGTGCATTTCCCAGATGGACATGGAAGTTCAACATTAAATGTTTCTTAGTCATTTATGTTCTCTCTTGATAACTCTCAGCTTAGATTTATTCATTTTTTAATTAGATTATTTGTTTCCTTGATGGTCAGGATGTTGTAGTTTGTTTTATTTTCTTTTTGTTCCTTTGTAAGTTTTTTTTTTTTTAAACCTACCAATCACTGCCCCCCTCTTGCTAGTAATCTCTCAGCTTCCCCTAACCCCATCCCCTCATCCATTCCTCAGAAAAGATCAGAACTCTCAGGGTGAGTCAATGCAGTTTGGTGTTTCCACAGGCTCCCCAAGCTTCCACAACCTGTACTATAGTGTTTAATATCCCAAATAACCTCTACATTATCTGTGTAACATAGATCCTCTTTTTGGCCCTAAAGTTAGAACAGGCAGCGTATTTCTCTAACCCATCTTCTTAATTTTTGATGTAATTATGCTTCTTTGTGCACCAAAGATTGTGTTTCACCAGGATACTCCCCCTCCCAGTTATATTGTATTTAAATATGCTGCCAATAAGACACCTGACATCAGATTCTCTAGAGTTTTGATCCAGCCTGGCAGAGTAAGTCAGGATGAACTAAATTTTATTTTCACTTCTTAGCAGACCATTTGCTTATCTGTCACAATACCTGAGGGAATGCCCTCAAAATACCCTACCATGATAAAATTATAAAAAGACTGGGGATACAAAAGACATCTAAACCTCAGTATAACAAAGGCAATCACACAAACGTCCACAGTCAGTTTCAATCTAAACGGAGAGAAACTCAGAAATTGCACTAAAATCAAGAACAAGACATGGGTGTCCGCTCTCCCCACACCTATTTAATATGGAATTTAAAATCTTAGCTAAAACCATCTTTAAAATAGAAAAAAAAAACTGAAGGAAATCAAGAGGATACAAATAAAAAAGGAAGAATTCAAAATATCTTTATTTGAAAATGATCTGACTTGTTACATATAAGACTCTAAAGAGTCTACCAGTAGAAATTCTACAGATGATAAACATTTTCATCAAAGTAGCAGGATACAAAATTAACACAAAAAATTGTAAGGTTTCTGTATACAAACAACAAATGAACTGAGAAAAAAATCAGTGAGACAATACCTGTTACCATAGCCTCAAAGAAATGTCCTGGAGTAACTCAAGCAAAATGAGTGAAACAACTGTATATATACAATTACACACACACACACACACACCTTTAAGACATTGAAGAAAGCAATTGAGGAAGAGATATGCTGGAGTATTACCATTTCTAATTTGAAATAGTACTATAAAGCAAGGGTAGTAAAAACATAAAAACCACAAACATTGTTCAATATAATTGAGTTGAAGACTCAGACATAATTCTGCACACCTATGGGCGCCTAGTTTTCGACAAAGAAGCCAAAAATAAACACTGGAAAAAAGACTGCATCTTTAGAAAATGGTGTTGGTCAAACTGAATGGGTGCATATAGAAGATCACAAATAGATCCACAATTATCACCCTGCACAAAACTCAACTCAAATGGTCCAGGGGCCTCAGCATAATACTAGAGATGATGAATGTGATAGTAAATAAAGTGGGGGATAGTCTTGAACTCCTCGGCACAAAAAAGACATCTACCACCATGCTTTCTCCAGCATAATGAATTCCAATTTAAAAATCACGAGCCAGAATAAATCTTTGCTCCTTTAAATGGCTTGTCAAATATTTTACCCAAGAAAATCCAAAAACAACTAATATGCAATTTATGGATTTTAATAAAGGTTTTAGGTAGTCACATAGAAACTGGATATTGATCCCAATTTTTTCCTTAGTATCCTATTTCCTATTTTCTGTCATAAACTCGACCAGGCTCTCCAAGCTTTAAAAGATCTACTCAAAAAATTCATTATCTTTATCTTTACACTCCTTTTCCTTACAACACTGAAAATATTCCTTTAAGTCCTATGTCTGTTATATTTAACTGGAAATACATACTTCTGCATGGTGATTAGTCTATTGTGTAGAATGTGGTCCTTCTTCATGTCAGCTGAGCCTTCCTGCAATATCCTACCACACCCTGGTTCTGGGCCTAGATAGTTACGGGGTTGGTCAGCCTGCCAGCTCTCCCCCATTCAGCATTGCCCAGGCTTGTCACCTCTGGCAAAGCTGAGCAGGGATGGGGCCAGTTCTTCTGATTTCACACTCTCAAGGTCAGCTCACCCACATCTACACCGTTAGGGCCAACTCTAGTGTGTTGCCCAGGTGATGTGCAGGGGCCCCTTTCCTGAGTGTTGTAGCTGATAAAGGGCAGGGACAGAGCTCCCGCTCTTATGACCTTAAGGCAGCCCTTCTGCCTCAGGAGGTGACTGTGCAATGAAGTAACAATATGCAGAGAAGCGTTGACTCTGTGACTCACTGTGTCACAATACAGCTTTCATCACCAGATTTTCATATTATTATCATTTCTCTTTTGTTCCTTTTTTCTCTTAAAATTTTGTTCATCTTGGGGAGGGGAGGTTGCAAGGGCAGGAGTGGGAAAGGGATGGGAAATGAATGGGATTGAGATACATGATATAAAAGATACAAAGAATAAAGAGAAAGAATGTTAAAAAAAAGATTGTACTGCACTTCATGTTGACACTGAATAGGAAGTAGAAGCGTCTTGGAAGGTGCTAGAGCATATAGGTGGGTAGGCTGATTGAAAGGGATATCTATCTGTCTGACTATGGACATGAAGACTCTGCAATGCTGCTAGCAGCGCTGGGGTCACCTGCACTTCTGTAACTGCTTACTCATGCTCTGTACATAAACCCAGATAAATAATAAATAAAAGTGTGAATTCATCCTCCAGACGGAACTTCGGTGGAACTGTACTTTGGTTTGTCATTGGAACCTTACACGGAAGGAATCAGCATTGTTTATGTCTCCTTCAGAGAAGGAACTGTCACAACTACAGTCTTTCTATCATTCAGCTCTGGTCTTTTGTTCTACAAGTTAGAATCTGAAACCCCAACATGGGGCTCATAACAGTAATAGAAATTATCATGCAGCTCTAAACACAGGAAATTCATTTCTTGATAGTAATTTGACAATCTGTATGCAAAAGAAAAAAAAAACCTATAATTGCCATACAGAAGGTTCCCAGTTCTTTAGAGAATTTGTGCAAAAAGAATGGAAGCTTTTCTCATCTGTTATTCATTGCTCACTGTGGACAAAGCATTAGATTGCACTGTCTATCAGCCTAGATGGTAGCAAACATACTGAAAAAATAAATAACTAATGAATATCCTAGTCAATGCTGAAGTCTATGATTGTCTTTCAACATTTCTGCTTAGTGAATCCAGAAGTGCAGAAATGAGGCACACTTAAATGTCAGCTATATGACATTCAATTTTTATTACCTGTGATTCTCTTAGAGTGCTTTGAACTACATTGTAGCCAATATCATGAAATCTGCTAAGTCAAAAACAAGGCTTAGCATAATGCAAAATGAAATATGTTCATTGTATATTAAACTTCCCTGCTTTGCTTATGATACAAAAGTAACCCAATTAAATAAAACCTTTGCTACATAAATTCTGTTTTTAACATAACCATTTTAAACATAGTTCTTTAAAACATTAATATATTGTACACTTATAGAGCATGTGTCAAAAAAATATATAGCACAAAACAAAATAATGTCTCTTTTAATGAGAGGCTATGTTGCTGCCATTAAGAAAGGAGGTTCTGCAATATCCTGAGAGTGAAGTGACCTCTCCCTTTGTTTCAGAGGTACTGAAGGTTTCAGAACCATGCCCTTTACTTGCTTCCTGACACCTGACTTAAAGTTCTCCTGCTTTAATTGCCTGAATGGTTCGAAATGTGCATTTTCTTTCTTTGCAGATTCTATTTATATTCATAGAGGGAAATATTTTCTTTTCTCCCGGGGTAAGAAAAGACACTGTAAGGAAGAAAGTGTTTCCATTATCGGTTTAGGCTAAAAATCTAAGAGGAGAGAGAAAATAACATGAGAGGGGGTTATAAAAAGAGTAACTGAAGCAGAAGGAGCAGTGGAAGAAAGGGCCCCTAGGATGCTGAGAGAAGGGGAATTGCTTTCGGAGCAGCAGACCTCAGAACACTAAGGATATGAGGGAAGATAACAAAAACAGGAAACAATCTTCATAAGAAAACGGTGATGGAGACAGAACTGAAACTGCATATAAACAAGCAATAACAACAAGTGAATATTCAGAAAACAGTGTAGAGCAGGCAGAAATTAAACCAACTGCTGAAGCCAAGCCGGCACCAACAGTCTTATATTATTTGGGTAAAATTTGCTTTTCTGTTTTAATAGGCACTGCTCCCGAGAAGAACAGAACTGACAGCCTAGCAGGACCAGAGAGCAAAGGAGCAATTTCCAAAAGCTTCCATGTCCACTGCAGCCCGGTGACAGTAGCCCTTTGCACAGCTTTCCTTGGTGGAAGTGCTACAGCACTACATGGAGCCCTTTGCAAATGCCGCCTCTGTACCTCAATCTTCTGATGAAGAATTAGTCATTGCATCATTGTTCCCCAACACACAAGGCTTTCCTTTTCTGTCTGACTCGGAGATACTTTTGCCTTTTGAGAGTTTAATTAGAGATGTATCTAAAACAGTTTTTTCTTTGCTTAATTTCTTTGTTTAGTCCTGCTTTTGGAGTGCCAGGCCTAGTTTGGTGTTCTGATGCAGTGAGAAACACGGTGAGCAAAATCAAATGGGGAGAAAACGGTCTCTTTCAGCTTAGGAGTTATAATCCATCTTCAGAGAAAGCCATGGCAGGAACGCAAAGCAGGAACCGACTCAATCAGAGATTCAAGAAGAGACCATGGAGAAGCCTTGCTTTTCTTGCTAGCTTGTTCAGCAATGGTTCTGAAACAGCCCAAGCCCGCAGGCCTAGAAATGACACTGTCACAGCATTATGCTGTGTCCTCCTTTATCAATTAGCAATTAAGAAAATGTTTCACAGACCTAGCGACAAAACAATCTGATTGGGCAGCTCTTTAGTAGAAATTCCCTCTTTGTATGTGACTCTAGGTTTGTGCCAGGTTGACAGCTGATGCTGACTGTAAAAGGAATTTTTCAGTAATTATGTCTTCAAGAAAACATATGTGCTGGGTCTTTTTCTTCCTTCCTTCCTTTCTCTCTCCTCTCTCTTTCTTTTTTTTTTCTTTATTTTTTTTAAATCCAAGCATCCCTGGGCATTTCAATATGTAGCTATGGCATAGAGACAGGAAACAAACTAATGCTGGTAAACCCCAGGCAGCCAGGTCCCAGGTCCCTCCCCACAGAGGGACCTGGTATTTTCTTCCTAGGCTTGTGTCTAGAATTTAAATAACAACAGAAATCTTTTTTCTAGCAGTACGTAGATAGGACATGCCTTCCTTCCTATCTTCTTTATATAAAATCAGACCTTCCTAACAGAACAGAAAGCAAATTAATCTATATTAAATTTGCTATAGATAGTATGAGATCCCCGTTCCCCATCCCAGTCTACCCAGTAATCCTAATATGTCCCAAAGATAGATGCCCTATGTCTGGGTAAAAGTGTTTGTGACTGTGCTGAGCACTGCTCCACTACTCCAGGTACTCAATGGCTCTTTTCTATCCTCCACAGCATCCATCCCTGTACCCATTCTTCACTACTTTTTGGACTTTCTAACTTCGTGAAAATTTCTGTTACTGATACTACTTCTTCTAATTTAGTTTGTACTCTAGTGTATTATTGATAACATGAAAGCAAACCATTTTAATATTATAAAACTAAAGCATGAGTTAAGCCATTGACGATTTTTTATGCTGTTGTCTAAAAAGAGGGAAGACAGCCTAAAGATAAGATGCAGATCTATGCAGAGGCTGCCTCAATTTCTCTATGGGGAGGTCTAAGAAAAGCAGGGTAGAATTACTACATATGTGTGTGTGTGTGTATGTGTGTAGAATTACAGTGTATATATTTTTATATACACATTGTAATTATAAAATTATATATATATATATATATATATATATCAGATGAATTTATGTTCAAGAATATAAAAGTCACCAGAGGTAGACAGAGAGAAGACACAGCAGTGAGAGATCTCTACAGAATGTATACATATTAAACAAACATGCTTCTCAGCTAATAGTCTGAAAGGCTCGGGAATTGACTACAAGGTTTTTCTGTCACTGTCTAGAAATAAATGAATTCACTTAAAGTTTTCATCATTGTTCAAGGAAGGGGGAGAACTCTCTATTGATGATGTCAACTGTATAGAATTACACTTAAAGAAGAATAATAAGGATGTGATTTTAATGAGATAAGCAATCAATAAAATACTATGACAGTTAGGTACCTAGTAGATGTCTAGGATGAGAGTTCCAACACCTCTCTTAGGAGAAACAATTGAAATAGCACTTAGTCCTGTTACTTTATTCTAAGCTAAGAAGTTATCAGTATTTGCTCATTTAAAACTTCATTAACAAACTATGTAGTACGAGGTTTCTATCCCAGACTTTCTGGCCTAACCTCAAGGTTTAGGCCCACAGACCCACAGACCCGCAGACCCGCAGACCCGCAGACCTGCAGACCCATAGACACACAGAGACACACAGATGCATACGATAGTTTTAGGCTGATCGGCCTCAGGCCCAGGCATATAATTTGCTGACTCTTTACCCTTAATCTAACCCATGACTCTTATCCTGTTCTGCCATGTGGCTGGGTACCTTTTCTTAGAGCAGCATAGTTGTCCTCTGCTTCTTCCGGCTTCTCTCTGGCATTCTGCTCTGTGCTTCCTGTTCTCAGAGTTTTTTAGTCTGGTAGCCCTGCCCATACTTCCTGCCTGCCTTTGGCCAATCAGCATTTTTTATTAAACCAGTGGGTGGGACAATTATTTACAATGTAACAACATAATCTTCCACATACTATCAGGGTTTATATTTTTGACCAAAGACTTTGAATGCATATAAAATTTATTAAGCCATCTTACTTCTCTCTCTCTCTCTCTCTCTCTCTCTCTCTCTCTCTCTCTCTCTCTCTCTCTCTCTCTCTCTCTCTCTTTCTCTCTCTCTCTCTCCTTTCTTTCAATGTCCTTTGAATCTTCAATTCTCACCTTAAAATATACATGTGGTTACTATCTAAAACAGGACATTTCAAGCCTGTTTCCAGAGCATTTAAAAGACTGAATTTCTGTTGTTTATTTCTAATTCCATTTCTAGCTACAATCCTCAGCAGAGAATTTAGAGGACATGGGACCCATATTTCTTTTTAATCCCATGTTATTTTATCCAATGTAACTATCTCCCAAAATATACTCATTGTTTAGCTAGTAATTAAATTTTAGGCTTCTAAATCTATTTATTCACATCTTTTTGCCCCAACATGATAATATCATAGGAAGCAAGTATGTTGTTATGGTTATTATTAATTTGACACAACCTAGAATCACCTTGGATGAGAGCCCCAGTGAAAGATTATCTACATTACCTTGACCTGGAGCATGTCTGTGAGAATATGTCTCCATTCTCTTAAATGAATTGGCAAGATTCAGCCTAAGTTTGGGCATCACCACTTGGTGGCAGCCCAGAAAAAAAAAAAACCCGCCATGGGAGAAGAAAGCTTTTAGCCTTTCGCTGTCTTGGTCTTTACTGTTGTTAGCAGGTTTTATTTACTCTGTTGTTTCCAACATGGACTGTGGCTCTCAAGAATATTCCAGGCCTGCGTGGTCAGATTGGGACTACTGAGGCACAGAGTCTGGTGAACTGAGCATCTGCCAGTGTCTCGGCCTCTCTGGTATGAGACAACCATGGTTGAATTACTCTGAACGTATAATGTAAACAAGTCAAGTAGCTCTTCTGTTAATCATATTCATTTCAATCACACAGTTCTTCTAGAGAACCCTGACTCGTACATGCCTAAGCATAAAAAAGGACAGAGAGTTTACAGATTGGTATGGGTGGCCATGGCTACAGTTTTCCCTAAAAGGAAAGTTTATACATTCCGAAGCTATTGGTAAATAGTAATCAAATAATTATAAACATCTCTAGTGGCACAACTTAAGTCAGGTAATTTTTTTTCTAATGAGAAAATGATTGTAATTTCCAATTAAATGTAGAACCCAACAAGTAAATAACAGAATAATGGGCTTTAAAGGAGAAAATACAAAGTGCTTTAGGAGTTGAGAGAAAGGAAAGATTAGTTTCTATTGAGGACTTATGTTGGATATTGTGATTGAATGGGAATGGAATATATATATATATATATATATACACACACACACACACACACACACACAGAGAGAGAGCACATGTCCTGGCTAGTCTTTTGTCAACATGACACAAATTGGAATTATCTGAAAGAAGGGAATTTTAATTGATAAAATGCCTCCATAAAAACTGGCTGTAAAGCATTTTTTAATTAATGATTATGGGGAAGAATCCAGCCCGTTTTGGTACAATGGTACAGTCTCTGGACTAGTCGTTCTATAAGAAAACAAGCTGAAGAGGCCAGTAAACCACACACCTCCATGGCCTCTGCGTCAACTCCTGTCTCCAGGTTCCTCCTGTTTGAGTTTCAGTCCTGGTCTCATTCAATGATGAACTCTGCTGTGGAAGAGCATTCTAGATAAACCCCTTTCTTCTCAACTTGCTTTTGGCCATGGTGTTTCATCACTACAGCAGTAACTGTAATGAAGACAGCACAGATACACAGAAAAGTTGGAAGGAAATGCATTGTGAATAAGAGAAAATGCATGGGTAGAGAAACAGAACCCAGACAGAAAAACCTCTAATCCAGTGGTATAGCACAGGCTTAAGAAAGGCTGCTTTCTTGTTTCTGCTATTATTTTTTTAATTAATCTATACTTTATTAAAGATTATCTAAATTAAAAGAAGTCTATCAGGAATACAGCAGAGCCAGTGTGGACAATTGGGTTTGAGCTGGTTCTCACTTAGAATTCCAGACTCAGAACAACGCCTAATTTATTATTCTGAGCTTTGTTGAGAAATTATAACTCCATCCTTCACAAAAACTCATGTCTGAACAAACTTCCCTATTCTTGTTCAGTGGTTCTAACTTTGCCTGGAAGCCCCTGAGCTCTCTTCCCTTTAGATTAAGGCATTTTTTCCCTTTTATTTAAATATTTTTTTTCTCACATAATATATCATGATTACAATTTTTCCTCCCTCTAAACCTCCCAGTTCCTCCCCACTTCTCTACCCATCCGGATCCATTCCCTATGTGTATCTGATTTAAAAAAAACAAAAAACAGGCTTCTAAACTATAGTAATAAAATAATGTAAGATGAAATAAAAACTAACATTGAAATTGGACAGAAAAAAAAAAAAAACAGAAGAAAAAGAGCCCAAGAGAAGGCATAAGAAACAGATTTGGATGCAGATACCATTTGCACAATCAGGAATCCCATAAAAAGACTAAACTGGAAGACATAGCTCATGTGCAAAGGACCTGCGGAGACTCATGCTGGCCCTGTGAAGGCTGCCTCATTCTCTGTGAGTTTATATGTGTTTTGATCATGTTGATTTAGAGGGTCTTGTTTTCTTGGTGTACTTCCATCCTACTGGCTCTTACACTCTCTTAGCCTCCTCTTTCACAGGTTTCTCTGAGCCCTGAGGGGAGGAGGAGCCCCTGGATGGAAACATTCCATCTAGGGCTGAGTGTTCCAAGGTGAGAATAAGACAACTTAATGGTAAGAGCACAGTCTTTAAACCCCATGCCTCCCCCTGCCAGTGAGGCTCACAGGAAGCCACTAAGGACTCTGAGTCCTAGGCCTTAGTAAAAAGAGGAAAGAAGTGTGCATCACAGGAGTTATATGCCCTCCTGAGGGTGATCAAAGCAGATGAGATGCTTAAGCAGCTTGGACCTGTTCCTGTTCCTGATGAATGAAAGATACATACCCCCCACCACACACAAACACTTTCCTCTCAGTGGCTGAGCTTCAGAAGCCAATCAAGTTGATCCTGAAATCAACAGAAAATAAACAGCAAGAGTGTAGTTACAGGTTACTGCTTACACACATGAGAGAGTTCTAATGAGCACTGGGACCTTCTAGAATTGTTATGGTCACTTTCTGTGGGACAATTGCTTTTTTCCATTGAGGCTTGAAGTCCAGCCCTTGCTCTGCATTAGGGAGCATGTTTTACCTCAAGCATACAAGCAGTGACTACAGATAGTTATACCAAAACATTAATTGCTTTTTAATGATAAAAGCTTACACTCTCAGGGGTAGAATATAATTTTATTTTAATAGTTAATTTTACTATACTCTAACTAATAACCATTTATTGCATGAAATCCAGTTAGTATTTAATAAAAACCCAGAGCCAGATATTGGAGGAAAGCTAAAATATCAGAGAGAGGAAACAGAACACAGAAAATTCTCACCCAGCCAACTTCTCGGGCCTAACAGAGTAACGGCTATCTTCAAGAGTCTTCAGCCTGGCTGGTCATTTCTACAGAACACCTAAATCTCTGCCTCCTCCTGCCTTAAATATCTTCCCTGCCCAGTTGTTTCACTTCCTGGTTCAACTCTACATCATAATCTTAGAGTTAGGATTAAAGGTGTGAGCTACTACTGTTTGGTTGTTAGGCTTTGAACTCACAGAAATCCACACAGATCTCTGTCTCCTGGTTGATGGGATTAACGGTGTGAGTCACCACTCCCTGACCTGCATGGCTTGACTGTGGGTAATTCTGTTCTCTGATAATCCAGGCTAATTTTATTAAATATACAATATATCACTACAAAGATTAATACCATCTGTGGTAGTTTGCATGTAATTGTCATCCATAAGTCACAGGGAGTGGCACTATTAGGAAGTATGGCCTCATTTAAGTAGATGTGTCATTGTTGGAAGAAGTGTCATTGTGGGAGTTGGCTTGGAGGTCTCCTTTGCTCAAGCTACACACAGTGAGACAGACACTTCCTATAGCATGTGGAAGATACAGGGCTCTCAGCTCATTCTCCAGCATTATGTCTGCCTGCCTGCCACCATGTCACTATGATGATAATGGACTTTGAAAATGAAAGTCACTCTGATTAATGGTTTCCTTCGTAAGAGTGCCATTTGTTATGGTGTCTCTTCACATCAATAGAAACTATAATTAGGACACTATCCAGGCTCATTCAGTGTTTCTTTCACAAATATCAAACTGGAGAGCAGGAGAGGAAAGCACTTGATATAGATTCCTGATAGCTGCAAGCACATACATACACACAAGAAAAAACAATATGGATAATGTTCAAATGCAATCATAAAATCAGACACCTTATCTAGTCTCTGCCACATTCTTGCTATTTCATGTGACACACACATGAACTTCCCCTGACTTCATTTCATACCCATAAAATAGGAATTATACAGCCACAGTTCCTAGACTCTTATGAAAAATAGTTTCTTCAAATAGTGAAAGACACATGACAAGCACTCAGTGAATGTGAGGTAGTATTATTTACTTAGAAGAGTCGATAGTATGGACATGGACGGCAATGAGTAAGCCTTCCAATCATGTCTCTGAGTTCAACGTGTGGTAAAGATAGTTTATCCAAAGGATAGGGAAAGAACTGGTTAACAGAAAAAACAAACAAACAAAAAATGATAAGATAAAAAGCCTTAAATTACTGCATTTCTCTTCAATTGTGCATAAAACAGCACTGATGATTCTTTAATTTTAAATGACTTTTAAAACGAAGTATCATTCCTATAACCAGTTGTTTTTGTCCCATTTTATTGGAAGTCCTGTTACCATCTTTGTAACCCAAGATGGTGGCTATCCTTGATGACAGAGTATATTTTTCTTGGGGATTTATTTTTTAAAGAAGGAGCGTTATTTTTTAATCTAAATTTATAGTCTGTGTCTTTTTAGTAAGAGACCGAGAACATTAGTTTTCAGAATTATTCTTGAGAAGTGTGTATTCCTGTGGTTTTGTTGTTTCTGTGCTCTGGGGTTCCTTCTGTTCAAGGGATATATTGCCCTTGTTAATTTTTCTGTTCCTACTAAAGCCTTTTGGGCAGGATTATCTTTCTTTTTGGTCTTAAGTATTATTCCAGACCTCTGTGGGGCTGGCTTAGTGGTCATAGTCCCCCTTGGTCTGCGTTTGTCATGGAAAGTTGGCTTTTTTCCTTCAGTTTTAATGGATAGTTTTACTGGTTGTGTTAGGATGGATTTGGCAATTGTGATCTTTCAGAATTTAAAAACCATCTTCCCAAGTCATTTCTTATCTGGCCTCATTTAGTTTTCTGCAGTCTTTGTATCTATATAGCTATTTTTTCCCCTAGATTTGGGAAATTTTCTCCTAGAAAATTTGAAGTATTTTCTATTCATTTGGTGTGAAATTCTTCTTTCATATGCTCATAAATTTTGCTTTTTCATAGTGTCCCAAGAAGCTGTCATGTTCTGTTAATATACTTTTTACATTTATTTCTGATCATGATGATCAAATTCTTCTATTTTGCTCCAGGTTAAAAATTCTATTCTTTACATGATCTGTTCTATTAGTAGAGATTTACACTGAAAATTTTGACATATTATGTTTATCTTCCTCATTATCCAATTTGTTTATCTACCTCTTTATTAAATTTTATTATCATATTCTAAAATTGGCTTTCTTCTTTGGTTGTTTGTGTTGCCTTGAAACATTTTTTTGAGTGGTTTGAAATAATTTATAATTGTTCTTTTGAATTGTGTGTCTGAAATTCCATCCAGATCATTTTCATTGGGAGTAATCACTATAGGATTAGTAATTATTGGAAAGGTAAATCATCTTGATTTTTTTGTGTTCCTGGCATTTGTTTTTAATAGGACCTGGCCATACAGTATTACATAATTGGTTAAAAGTGTGAGGTTTTGTTATTTTTGTTTGTTTATTTTCGTAAGCTCAGGTCATCTTTTCCACATTTAGTTGAGGTATTTCCAGTGTTAACAAGATAATATTATAGTAGAGTTGAGGAAACATTTCCCGGTCTTTCACTGTTGTTCGGGTTTCCAGGATCTGTCTCCAGATCTCTACTCCTCCACTGTAAAGCAAAAGAACAACCTATAACTACAATCACTAGCTAAAAATAAACCCAGGGAATTGATAGGGAAATGGTAACTCAATTTGCTGCAAGATTGTCATTCCTTAAATAAAACTTGTTTGAGAGAATACGGGACCATCAGGAAGCACTGTGTATACTTGTGAGTGTGAGTGGACTATACTTGTGAGTGTGAGTGGAGTGAATAAAAGAAAGAAATTAAGTGACATTGGTGATTGGAATTAGGTTGCTAAACAGGAAGTAGAGGAGTGGAACATGTATAGAATTGAGGATGATATAAATGAGGAAAAGGCACTAGGTGGCATGTGATAATTTTGGTTAAAGATAGGCTGAACAGACTGGGGTAAAGATGTGCATTCAAATAACTAGAATAGTCTCATCTCTGAGAAGTAATCACAGAGATTTTACAGTGATTCACAGATTTATGGCAGTCTGTGTTCTTTTGGAGGAAAAAAGGATGATGGGATAAGGGAACAAGAAAGAAAGACAAAGAGGTACAAACAATGATGGGCAGAAGCAGCTTTCTATGCTGAAACAGAATATTATATAGGTAAAGAAGAGAGAGCTGTAAAGGAGTTCAAGAGCATGGTAAATACTGGGTGTGCAGGCAGATTCTCCTCTGTTTACTTCTTAACCTAGTAAGGTATCCTTACTAGGTTGAAGGCCAAAGTATAGGTGGGCTCTCTAATATCTAATGGGGAATTGGCACAAGGGCCAAATCCCCATTATACTCCCTGCAACAAAATCATGTACCCTGAGCAACAATTGCATATTCTGTAAAGAAACTGCAGGATAACACCTAAGACCAAGTGTCTTGCTTCAATTTCTCTTCCGATATTGTATTTCCCTTAGGTCATTTGAATAAATACTGAGTTACTACTTATGCTTTCAACAGAATTTATTTTGAACAATTACCATTTCATTCTCATTTAATTCCCATTTTAAAGTATGAAATAGAAGGTGACACTAGGAAAGTCATGGCAAAAAATACAGTTTTAATAAATTGAATGAGAGTTGTGTTATTATTATATTCATATGTTATATGCTCTATGTGCTTCTGAATCCCTGTTGTTATTTCTGATTCTGAGTGTTACCTGGACCTTTATACACTGTTTCCCTCTGCTTTTGGCTTTGCTTGACATTACCTATATAACCATAAAGGCTATGACGTAAATGGGGAATCAGAACAGTAAAGGAAAAAACTGTTCTTGAAACTCAGAAAACTCCACCACTATTCATGTTTAGAGTTAAGAGTTTCTGGCAAATTATGTCTTATTTGTACGGGTGCCAAACTCTCTTCTTTATTCTTTGCTGGCTCATATAGAATTAGCATTAGTTATATTTAAATGATACACATTTAACCAGGTAAAAACAAGTAAGAGAAAAGTGAATGAACAACAAGAGCTCTCCTTTAAAAATATTATTTTTACATATTTCTTTTTAAGAAAAAATAATTCATAAAAATATTCAGCATAAAACCTCGGACGTGCTTATTTTAAAGATATATAAACTTCAGATCATACCCAACAGCAGTCTGAAGCTCTGCTTTCACAGCCTTTACTTTTTAACATTTTTTAATTATTGAGAAATTCAGTAAGTACCTGGTCACTCTAGCTGAAAATGCCAGACCGGAAATGATGAGCTCTTAGAGCTAAAGGTTGGTTTATTTCAGCATCTTCTTCCTTATTCCTTATAAGTATAGTTAATCAGAATCAAGCTTCTCATTGTGATTAGCAGGCTTCCTGAAAAGTCAAATATGTAATTGGAAACATTAGATTCCCTTGACTTTCAAGGCAAAAGTCCCCAAAGAGCTTAGGAAAGCCCCACTTAACTGCCTACATAGCTCATGGCCAGTCTGAAAATGTTTAAAAGAAATATAACAAATGTAGGAAAACACCACATATGGAAAGTGACACACGATACCTCAACTCACAGGTGTTCAAACTCCACCTCAATCCTCACTGCAATTCAAACTACCACACCATCTGTTTGCAGATACGGGATCCCACTCTTCCATAACAAGTGACTTTGATTTATCCAAAGCAATTTCTATTGGAGGGGAAAGTGTTTGATTTTATTGAGTTATGTGCATGTACACATGTCTGCTTCTGTGTATATGTGTTGTTTATGCCAAAGTAAAGTATTAACAAATGAAGATAGCTCTAAGTGTATACATATACTTAAAGTCACAAAACAAAAATAAAATAATAAACTTGTACTGAACTGTTTTAAGTTTAAAGCTCAAATATAATTCACCATCCCAATTTATCATTTGGGCTTCATTACTTCTGCCATCACTTGACAAAATACCTGACAGACACAACTTAAGGAAGGAGGGGACTTTTTGGGCTCCTATCTTGGATGGATAGTTTGTCATGTCTGTGGGAAGGCTTTGTGTGTACCTTTGGGAACATGTGTATACTGTTTCTCAAAATTCTAGGCCTAATGCATCTAAGTAGCCCTTCCCCAGTCTTCCAGGCTCCAACTCCCTAAAACTTCCACAGACTATCAAACAGTACTACCAATTGGGAAGTAAGTAGGGACCTTTTACATTGAAGCTATAATAAATGCATGCATACAACTTCAGCATCCAATGGCATTGGACTGCAATAAATAGACCCTTTAAAAGGCACAGAGGGAAGAAGATGGATAGTACCTAGTGAAACAGCAATAGAACTTTTGAAGACAACAGATCATGAAATAACACTAACTTCAGCAGCGATGTCTAAAGTCAACAAAGTGGCAAGAGATGATAAATAACATGATTTATACTGTAAATTTTAGCTGCCCATGGCTCTATGAATGAATAATAGAGGTGGAAAGGCTAAATAAACACATAGCCTGAACTGGCCATTCACTATGATTAGATTGGTTACGACCTCAGTTGTCATTGGAGAGCCTCATCCACTGACTGATGGGGGCAAATCCAGAGACCCACAGCCTAACACTGCCCCAACCCCTTAGGGAGTCCTGCTGAGAGAGGGAGGAGGGAGCTTAAAACAGGCCATCTGAACCAGGAGTGAGGCAGAATAGGGTATAACCGATAAGAGGGAAATTGCATTTTACGTGCCTAATGACAAGTACTGAGACTTTCCGCCTTCAGCCCTACCTTTTAAAATAATTTTAGACACCAGGCTTTCACATCTCTATAAAAAGCTGAAAAAGTGTGTCAGAGAAGAAAGTACAAGGAGAAAATGTCAAATCAGACTAAGGGGAAACACAAAACTCACATGCTCAGTGAAAGCTGTAATGTGGGCAAATAACTAAAGCCTTAGATATCAGCTAAGAAAGAAGAAAAATAGAACAAAAATAAATGGAAAATAACTTCAATAACATGGGTTATACAGGCAGACAAAAGCTTTAAAAACAGCCTTTGTTATCCTCAAGGGAAATGCAGCATGAGACACAACACAAGTTAAATGGACTCTTCAAAATGACAAATTGACATAGTTTGAAGAGGAATGGCTGCCATAGGCTTTTCTGTCATCAGATAGTGGCACTATTGGGAAATGTGGTTTTCTTCAAGTAGGTATGGCCTTGTTGGAGAGGATGTGTCACTGGGAATTGTCATTGGGTTTCAAATATTCAAGCCAGACCCAATGTCTCTCACAATTCTGAGCTGTTGGAATATAGAACTCTCTTGAGATGAAGAGCTCTCAACTACCTCTCCAGCACCGCATCTGTTTCCCACCATGACAATAGTAGACTAGTAGACTAAACCTCTGAAGCTGTAAGCTAGTCTCAATTACGTTTTCCTTTATAAGAGTTGCTGTGGACATGATGTCTCTTCACAACATGAGTACATTTGATTAAGACATAAATTAAAAAAATTGTTTTCAACAAGTAACATTGTTGTAAGATTAATTTTAGGAAACATGTAATAAAATTAAATAGAAAGATAAGAAAATTAAAACAAATAAAAAGATAGGAAATTAAAATACAAATAAGGTAGAGTAGTGGGAAAAACCAGAAAGGAGGATTGTGAGTGAAAGATGTCAAGAGCACTATATAGTACTAACAGACCTGAGTTTTCCACAATAGGTGGAAAAGGGCCTACACCAAGGCAGAGCATTGTAAAGTTTTCCAGACATCAAGGGCACAAAGAACATAGTGTATATGGGCCACTTGAACTTTAAAAACTAATCATATAACCTACATTGTTTAAAAGACTGCAGGAGTTCTGGCAGAGTACTTGCCTAGTGTGTATAACACCTTACTTTGGAAACCCATCACAAGAAAAGGAAAGGAAGAAGGAAGGGAGGGAGGGTCCTTTTTTGGAGCCAGAGTGATTGAGGTCACGAGGAAAACATGAACCACAGACTCAACTAAGCAGGGCTTACAGGAGACTGAAGCGGCAATAGGGAGCACGAGTCTGTGTTAGACCCTGACATATATTTTAGGTTGTTAGCTAGGTGTTTTTGTGGGACTCTTAACAATGAGAGTGAGGGTGTCTCTGGCTCTTTAACCTGCCCTTGGGATCCCTTTCCTCCTCCCAGGTTTCCTTATCCATCCTTGATATGAGGGTCTGTGCCTAGTTTTATTGTAACTTGTTCTACATGTTAGGTTGATACCTACTCTTTTCTGAAGTGAGGATGAGTGGATCTAGGGAGAAGGGAGGTGGAGAGAGAATTGGAGATGAGGAGAGAGGAAACTTCAATTGGGATGGATGTGAGAGAATAAATAAATTATTTAAAAAGAATTTTTCAAAAAGAAAATTACCTCTGGCAAGAATGCAATGTGGACAGGTGACGACTGCATAGCAGATAGGAAGTAGAGAGACTCCTACCCTAGATGGAAGCAGGAAAAGCCACCCAGACCCCATCAAACAGGCCATCAATTTCTCCAACAAAGCCCTACTACATTCAGGGTTCCACCATCTCCTGATTCTTTCTCATATTTAAAATCTATCAAAGTATAAACTCATACTATATCTGCAAAAAGTAGATAAAAATTTCAAAATACTCAGTGGAAAACAATTGGATTTGCCAGAGAAAATTGTAAGCAAGGCTCATTCTTACCAGTGATCTTTTGACTTTTTTCAATTTCTGGAACATAAACATTAAGACAATGAAATGAAATCCTTTGGCATCAAATACTGTGATGATATGTTACATATTTAATAAAAACCAGTCTGAAATATCAGAGAAGAGATCAACCCATAGTCAATCTAGGAAGATCAGGGAGTGGAGACCTACACCCTTAATCCCAGCAGATCTGAGTTTGAGGCCAGCTTGGTTTACAGAGGGAGTTCCAGGCTCCCAGGCAGGCAGTGGTGGTACCAGGCCTTTAATCCCATAACTCCAGAAATAGAGACCTTTCTGTGTTTCTGTGAGTTCAAAGCTAACTATCAAATAGTAGTAGCCCACACCTTTAATCTCAACCTGGTGAAACAACTGGGTGAAGAAAGTATTTAAGGCAGGTGTAGGAAAACAGATGAGGCAGAAGAAGCCATGAGGAGTGAGGCTGAGGAAGCTGGAAGACAACTGGGTGAGATCTGACTGTGGTGTTTCCTCACTTTGATATTTCAACCTTTTGCCCATAGCTGGCTCTGAGTTTCCTCTATCGCAACCAGAATTTGTGCAACAAAATACTATTAAAAATAGCATTTGTATATATTACCTGAAGTTTCCAAATCCTCACCAACCTGGTAGTTTTTGCTTCCCTCTCACAATTCTACAATTCTTTCTTTTAACTCCTTTAATGCATCTGTTCATTCCACTCACTATTTCCTTTATCTTTTTGTTCAATTATTCTAAGAATAAAAACGTACTTTTTTTTTCATTTCATTTGTGAGGCCAAAAGGATCATATTTATGGTTGACCACTGTACTTTTGATATTTCCATATGAAGAAAGAGAAATCAACAAGTACTGATGAAAAGTTCATCATAGTAAAGAGTGATCGCCATCTTGCCTCAGAGGCTCAAATAATTCTGATTTTTAATGTAAATTTTTCATAGTCCTCTTACCTTTCTTTAATTAAGAGTACTTCAAGTACTAGCCTTAACAATTAAGAAACTGTTTACTCAGCTTAATTTTACCTTAGCTTGTTACTGTATTCTAACACCTGTGTTCTGTTTTTAGTACCTTAGTGAATTTGGAGAGCCTGCTAAAGGCTACCTCCTGAGTATGCAAAAAACAAACAAAGAAAACCACAGAGACAAGGGCTAGACTTTCTTTTATCTGAGGGGAAAAAATAAAGAAACATATACTTTCTGATAGTAACTTTCTTTTTTGCTTACTTTTGAAAAATCCTCCTCTCTGATAATACTTCTGTCTCCACATAGTTACATTTGTTTACATAGAGCAACATTTTCTACATTTACTACAAAGCTCTACAGAGCTTCCTGGTACAGCAGCTCTCTCCTGCACACACATACGCATATGCACACATACATACAAGCACACACACACACACACACACACACACACACACACACACACACACACACACACACACACACACACACCTCTTCTTCTCTCCTGTCTCTTAGCTCCCCTCTGGACAATAGCATGTTACATTTTTAGGGACGAACCCATTCTCATAACACATGATAAGTAACACAGTGTTGTTAGGCTAGAGATGCTACTCTGGTCAGTCAGTGAGTAACACCTTACATTTAGCTCTAAGTTGGTGAGGGTTCTCATACAGACAGTAAACATTTGGCTCAATCTTGAGTGATAGGGGTATGTCCAAAAATAGAATTACTAAAGGGAATTAAGTCTAAATGTAAACATCTTGTCACTGATTAAACAAATTGACAAAAGTACACTTTGTGGATTCTATTTGCAGTGGCAGCTTAATCTGTTTTGAATTTGTTCTGAAGTCTAAAATTAATGGTCTTTGTGACTAAGAATACTGTTACTTTTCTGTGTCAGTTAAAAAGATTCTGGCATTATTTCTCCTTACCATAATTATACAGATTAAACAGAAATCATCTTCCTGACCATTTACAATTATAAGCGTGCCAAAAGATGGAATATTTTTTGAGATAAGCACACAAGCCGTGGGAAAACACCTGTATCAGTCCTTAAGAAAGAAATGTAGTGGTACATGAGAGAAAATACAGAAGAAAAAACTGGTTTCTGCAGGCAGTGACTCCACAACCTTGACCCGTGGGGCTCCCCATCAGGTGAGTCTGGTGGGTTGACCTGTTAAATACTAGTTATCACCTGCTGTATACTCCCATAGCCCTAGTCAAGCCCTGTCATTTCAAAACTGGAATTAGACAGCAGTTGAGTTTGGAGATTGGGTAATTCTACCATAAAGCCTTCAGGTATTTCAGATACATCATAGTAACATAGGTCCAAAAGATACAGTATAATGGAGTGCGCCAAAACAATCCTTTAGGAGAAACTGCAATGAGCAGGTGACCATGAAATTCTTATCTTAAAAGGAAGGTTTAATTATATATGCAGGTAGGTAGCTATAACAAAAAGTCTTTACTATAGGCCACAAAGAATTTACTCACTCAACCAATAAGAACCAGCATCTATACACCTTGCAGAAAGAGATTTTACCAAAAGAAACCAATATGTGAACCATAGGAGGACATTTAGAGTGTATCAGCCACAGGTGCAAGATAAGTATAGGTCCCTAGAAGTAAGGTGAGAGCCCCTAACAAGGCCTGATCTTACCAAAATCTGGTTTCACGTCTAAGGAATTTAGAAAATATTATTTCTTAAATTCTCTTTGGTCAATGGGAACTCTTAATGAAATATTATTTAGGACAGAGCCGTGTGTGTGTGTGTGTGTGTGTGTGTGTGTGTGTGTGTGTGTGTGTGTGTGTGTGTGTGTGTGTGTGTGTGTTTCTTAAGAAATACATAGAGGGTTATAAAGAAAGCCAGGAAACTGCCTAGGTGGTGTCAGTAGCCTGGAAACAGGTATCATTCACACCTTCATTATATGGGAAAGTTTGTGTGTTATTTATATCCATGTAAGTTATCTCTGAAAACAAACAGCACAGATTGGAAACTCTTAAAGATGGAAAGCTTTAGAGTCTACAACAAGATGTACCTGATGGGACAATAATTTTGGAGTGTTTTGGTGTGTGTTCCTGGAGAGCCCAGTGATTTTAGAAGCCTTATAAATAAATCATACAGACCTTCACACACACACACACACACACACACACACACACACACACACAGAGAGAGAGAGAGAGACAGAGACAGAGACAGAGACAGAGAGAGAAAAGAGAGAGAGAAAGGGAAGAGAAATACCAGCAGTACTTCATTGAGATATGCACATCACATCATGTATGATGAGATTCCAACCTTACATTTTTATTTCAAGTGTTTTTAATTGTGACAGGGCCATTTAGAATTGGCTTGGACTTAATATTATAGACCACAGAATAGATGGTTTGCAAGTGTTTCCTCTAAATAGTAAAGGAAATATGTGGGTGAGAAAATCAATGAGAACCTCAATGTAGTAGTCAGGTGTGGAGGAACAAATATCAATTAAAACAAGTCTTTCATGGATCTTTGGCTTGACAAATCACCTCTCTGTTCTGCAAACAGGAAGCTGTTGCAGGTTAATATACAATCGATGCACTAAAAGAAATGTCTTCAGACTCATTCCCCGTGTCATTACTCTCAAGTGAGATTTATTTATCAGAAAGGCACCTTTGATTTTCAGAACAAGAGAAAGACATGTGTTCTGTGATTCCAGGGAGTGCTTGATTTCCAGGCACAAGGAGATTAGAATGAACTGTTAACCTACTTCAGCTCATTAAATTCAACAGAGAAGCAGCTTGCAGAACACAATAATGACTCTCATAAATCTGCATTGGCTGTGGATTTACTGAACAATGCATCCACATGTGAAGCTGTTCTTCCCATTTACTTTATTTACCCAAATACAAGACCGAGGCTCCTCATGTTCTGACACGCATTGTTACCCACACCTATACAACACATATAGACACATATATAAAGTTCATGAACTGTTAAAATCTGTCTTGAAGCTTGAACATTTGCATTCTTGTGTGATTCAAAATAATTTATCATGTAAATTTCTTTGATACGGCAATATTTGAAGAATAGAGTTTCTGCCTCACAATTTCTGGACTAAAAATCTGATAGCCTTTTTCTTGGCATCCTCCCACACAATATACCACCCACCCCACATTAAGACCTACCCATCAGTCATAATCCCATGGAAACTCAAAGGCTGCTCCAGCCAGTGAACCAGGTGAGCTAACTACAGATCTTCCCCTCTTACTTTTTGCTCCAAATCCAATCCTCCCTTCTCATCTTCACCTCTGAATAGGCCACCTGCTCTGGCCTCCACGGCCTCTCTTCCACAAGATGTCCTCCTCCCCCATCACAGTATCTCTGCTGCATACTCCAACAGGCATACCCTGGGAGCCTACTGGCCATGCTGGTTAGAGAAGAGAGAAGGCTAACTACACATCTTTCCCTCTCCTCCAAATCTAATCCTTCACTCTTATTCCCAGTTCTATATCTGACAACTCTCTGTGCTTCCCCTCTTTCCTTGCCCTTGTGTCTAGAAGATCACACAGATGTTCACCTTCAACCTCCCTTCACCCAACTTAGCATTCCAGCCCAGTCCCCACTTCTAGGAGCCATTCCCAGGAAATCTACAAGACAATCTGGCCAGAGGAAGAGAAAACTTCACTGTGGCTCTTCCCTCTTTCTCTTCGAATTCCATCCTCAGCCTACCCCATTTCTATGGCAGACCACCTGCTTCAGCCTCCCCCTTCTCTCTGATACCATCCTTAGCTGATCACTGGGATCTTCCCCTTCACCCTTCCTCATCACTCATCCTGTCATTCTAGCCCCCAGCTCCAGAAAGCTTTCTCTGGGAATCCCTGAGTCCCGCTTGCCAGAGAAGCAAGCAGGCCAGCTAAGTAGGTCTCATTCCTCTCTTCCTCTCCCAGTCTTCCCACATCATACCTAGCTCCATAGAAGACTACCTGTTGTGTCTTCTCCACACTCTATGACCCCATTTCCAGGGGGCGACACACACCCGATACTGGTGGGACACTCTTTTGACCTCCCTCCAATGGACTCCCTCAGATGGCTCCTCCTAGTCCATCCAAATTTTAAAGTATCAGCTCCCAATACCAAGAAATACTTCTTACCCAGAAACTCCACTAACCACACCTTACAAATTCCCAGAAAAAATCTTTGCCAAGTGACAAAGGGTCACCACACCCTCCTAAGAATTAGAGAGGGCAACAGAAACCAATGTATGAAACAGCCACAAAACAAAGACAGGTTCTTAAATCAGCACCTAGAATTACAATCTCCCCAAACCCAGACAACTAGACACCAGTGAAAAACACAATCAATAGCAGCCTGTACAATGTGTCTCCCCTAGAGCCACAGTAGCCCCTGAGTATTGACACATGGCTGGGCTGAAACACAGGACAAAGACCTCAAAGTAGCAAATTGAATGTGATAGAGCTCCGTAAAGAGGAAAGGGATAAAAATCTCAGAGAAATCTTTCAAAATAAAAACAGATAGTGAAAGATAATAAATAAAATATCTCAAGACCTAAAAGTTGAAATAGGATGAAACTAGAAAAAAAAATCATCCTGAGGGAGGTAACACAGACCCAGAAAGACAAATCGGGTACGTACTCACTCATAAGTGGATTGTAGATGTAAAGGATAACCAGGCTACAATCCACAACTCCTGAGCATCTAGGTAACAAGGAGGAACATAAGAGAGACATTCATGGACCCCCTCACCTCTGGGAATGGGAAATAGAGAAGATCTCTTGAGTAAATTGGGACCATAGTGAGATGGAGGTAAGGGGAAGTGGGGAGAGACCATGAGGGAATGGGATGGCTGATTTGGAGGAGGGAAAGAGAAGAAGAAGGAGGAGGAGGAGGAGGAAAGAGATACCTTGATAGAGGGAGTCACTGTGGGATTAGAGAAAAAGCTGGGGCTAGAAAATTACCCAAGAACCCACAAAGATGACCCCACCTAAGACTCTAAGCAATAGTGGAGGAGATGCCCAAACTGGCCTTCCCATATAATCAAATTGATGGCCATTCTAATTGTCATTGTAGAATCTTCATCCAGCAACTGATGGAGGCAGAAGCAGAGATCCACAGCTAAGCACTGGTCCAAGCTACAAATACAGCTGAATAGAGGAGAGATTATATGAGCAAAAGGTTCAAGATAGTAATGAGGAAACCCACAGAGACAGCTAACCCAAACTATTGGGAGCTCAACTGACTCTAGATTGGCAGCTAGGAAACCTCCATGAGACTGAACTAGGCCTTCTGAATGTGGATGTCAGTTGAATGGTGTGGGCAGTCTGTGGGACCTCTGGCAGTGGGACCAGAAACTATTCCTGGTACATGAACTGGCTTCTTGGAGCTCATTCCCTATAAAGAAACAACTTACTCAGCCTTGATACTGGGAGAGGGGTTTGGTCCTACCTCAACAGGATATGCCAAACTGTATTGACTCACCCTGGGAATCCTGACCCTCTCTGAGGAATGGATCGGGAGATGGAGTGTCAAGAAGCTGGGGGAGAGATGGAAAGAGGGAGGGAGTGGGGAACAGTGGAATAGAAAAAAGGACTAAACTCAGTAAAGAAAAAACAAAAACAGAGAAATTTATTAGTGAAAAATTTAGAAACACAAGCAGAAATCTTAGAAGCAAGCTTCACCAACAGGATATGAGATAGATGAGAGAATCTCAGATATTGAAGACATAATAGAAGAAATAGGTATCTTGGTCAGAGAAAATGTTAAATTAAAAAAAAAAATCCTGCCACAAAATATCCAAGGCATGTGAGAGATGATGAAAATACCAAATCAAAGAATAGAGGAATGAAAGAAATTCAGACCAAGTCACAAAATAGTTTCAACAAAATCATTGAAGAAAAATTTTCTAACATAAGAAAGAGGTACCTATCAAGGTACATGCAGCATATAGAACACCAAATAGACTGGACTAGAAAAGAATGTCCCTTCAGCACATAATAATCAAAAAACCAAATGTACATTACAAAGAAATAATAATCAAAGCTACAAGGGAAAAATACCAAGTAACATATAAATACACACATAATAAGATAATACCTAACTTCTCAAAGAAGACTGAAAATTCAGAAGAGCCTAAACAGATGTTCTACAGACTGTAAGAGAGCATAGATGCCAGCCCAGACTACTATACCAAACAAACTTTTAATCACAATAGGTGGAGAAATTAAGTTGTTTTATGATCAAACCAATTTTAAGCAATCTTTCTCCAAAAATCCATGACTATAAAATGTGGCAGAAGGCAAATTTCAGCCTAAAGAGGTTGACAATACCCAAGAAAACAGAGAATAAATAATCCCAGACCACCAAATAAAAAAAATCACACACACACACACACACACACACACACACACACACACACACACCTCAGTAAATTAACAGGAATAAACAAACACTGCTCATTGATATTTCTCAGCATCAATGGTTTCAATTATTCAATAAAAAGACACAGACTAACAGAATGGATACAAAAATAGGATCCATCTTTCTGCTGCATCCAAAAAACACACTTTAACATAAAGGGTAGAAATTATCACCTCAGAGTAAAGAGATGGAAAAATGTATTCCAAATAAAAGAATCTATGAATCAAGCTGATGTAGCAATTGTATAACTGATAAAACAGACCTCAAACCAAAACTAATTCAAAGACATAGGGAAGGACAGACACTACATATGCATCAAAGAAAATATCCTCCAAAATGTCACTGCAATTCTTAACATCTATCCACTAAAACATAGGGCATCCAAGTTCCAAAAGAAACACTACTACAATTTAAATCACATATTGACTCTTATACACTAATAATGGGAGAATTCAATACTCCACTGTAGTAATTAGTTTCTGGCCTAGAAGAGTCCCAAGGGTCTGGACCAGCCCGCAGCTGCTTGCTTTGCTTATCCTTGAGTCCGAAAGTCCCAAATAAACACATAGAAGCTTATATTAATTGTACACTGTTTAGACTATAGCTCAGGCTTTTTGTTAGTTAGCTCTTGAATCTTAAGTCAACCCATTTCCATTAATCTGTCTTGCCACGTGGCCCCATGTCTTACATGTTGTTTCTTGGGAGGCTGGAACTCTACCCTCCTTCCCCTTTATCTATGCCCCGATTACATGCCTACTTCTAAGATGCCTTTCCATAGGCCAAAACAGTTTCTTTATTATCTGATAATTCACAGTGTACAAAAAGACATCCCACATCACTCCACTACTCACCAATAAACACCATTCAGACAAAAGCTAACAGAGAAACACGCAGGAGGTAAGTGATATAATGAACCAAATGGACCTAGCAAATCTACAAAGCATTTCACTGAAATACCAATTATAACCCTTCTTTTTGGCACCTATTGGAACTTTCCCTAAAACTGATAAACAGCCAGACTCAACAGGTAAAGAAAACTGAAATAATGCCCTATATCATATGTGATCGTTATTTATTAAAACTGAATATCATCTACAACAAAAAGTTTATAAAGTCATAGAAACTGAACAACTCTCCACTGAATACAAAATAGATAAAGACATAAGTTAAGAAAGACATTAAAGATATTCTAAATGAACATACAACACTTAGGAAAAACATGAAAGTGGTTCTAAAAGGCAAGCTCATAAAACTGAGTAGCTACATTTTTTTTTATAAAGAAATAGTAAGGCCTCATACTTGTGAGTTAACAATATACTCAAACCACTAGAAGACTGGTCCAATCTTCGGCTCATGACCCCTGTGGGGAGGGGGAAATAACAACTCTTACACAGGGGTTCCTTAGGATCATTACATTATGATTCATAACAGGAGCAAAATTATAATCAGGAAGTAGCAAATCATTTTATTGTTGGGATCACCAAGACATGAGGAACTGTATTAAAGGGTCACAACATTAGGAAGGTTGAGAAAAACTGCTCTAGAACAAAAAGAAATCAAACTCAAAAGGAATAAACAGCAAGAAATAATCACACTAGGGACTGAAATCAATAAAAGTAGACACAAAGTATAACAAAAGGAAGAAAAGGAATCAATGAAACAAAGAATTTGTTCTTTAAGAGAATCTATAAGATTGAAAACCTTTAATCAAATTCACTAAAAAAACAGAAAGAGAGGATTTAAAGTAACAAAATTAGAGATGAATGGAGGAACATAACAGAAACCAAAGAAATCTAGAGAATCATAGGGCATTCTTTAAAAATACGTACTCCCCCAAACTGCAAAGTCTAAAAGGAATGGATAACTTATCAAAGCATACTACTAACTAAAGTAAAATAAAGATCACATAAGCAATTTGAACAGGACTATAACCTCCAGTGAAATAGAAGCAGTCATTAAAAGCCTCTCAATTGAGAAACTGAAAACTGGCCCAGGGCTAGATGGCTTTAATGCAAATTCAACCAGACATTCAAAGAAGAATTAATACCAGTACTTGTCAGATTATTCTATAAAACAGTAACAAAGGAGCATTTCCCAACTCATTTTATGAGGCCACGGTTACTCTGATACATAACCACATAAAGACATGACCAATCAGAATTACAAATTTTTCTTATAAACATAAATGAAAATTTCTAAATAAAATAGTTGCAAAGTGGATCCAAGAAAACACCAAGAAGATCATCCACCATGAACAAGTAGGCTTTGAACCAGGGATGCAGGGATGGTTCAACATACGTAAATCAAAAAATGTAATCCGTTATGTAAATAAATTGAAGACAGAAACCACATGATACTTTTATTAGATGCAGAAAAAGAAGCTGACAAAATCCAACACACTTTCGTGATTAAAGCTCTAGAGAGACTGGGACACAAGGGACATACTTTAACATAATAAAGACAATTTACAGCAATCTCATAGCTGACATTGACAAGGCAGAGAGAAATTAAAATATTTTGACTAAAATCAGTAATAAGTCACAGTTGCCCACTTTCCCCATATTTGTCCAATAAATTATTTAATCTATGCTCAAGTAATAATACAATTGAAAGAGGTGTTGTACAGAGTCCAGACCCCCCAAAAGACCTCCAAGAGACTGGTCCAACGCTACAGCAAAGAGTCCATTGACAAACTAGCCTGAGTCACTCTATCTGTAGGATGCAGCAGTAGAGTGGGACTGACCCTGAGTAGCAGGAGGCAAGTGATTTATATGGGGCTTCAGAGATGCAGGGTTACAGTCCTGGGACTGGTCCAGGCTCAAGCTAGGGGTACCTGTTGTGAATTTATTGACTGCCTTGAATTCTAGGAAGGGTTCAACATTTAGCAGTGATCATTAAGGTTTACCTATATCAGCAGATCAGCAGAAGTGCACCTGGAAACTATCTGTTCTGTTATTAATGTTCCTTTCCCAGGAAGAGAATGTTTAGAATGTCAGGTATTTCCCCTTAGATGCTGGCTTCTCCCTAGATTGTGTCCACTCGCAGGCCCTTCCTGGAACCACTAGGTGCTGCCAGAAAGAAGCTGTCTGGATGACTTTCATTAAGCCTGTCATGGCAGTTGTGTGGTCAAGCTGCTCTGGGCCCTACAGAGATAGAGAAAATACACATAGGAAAGGAAGAAGTCAAAGTATCCTGATTTGCAAATATAGTTTAATACATAAAAGACCATAAAAAACCCAACCAGAAAGTTCCTACAACTTAAAAACTTTTCATCAAAGTAGCTGGATACAAACTTAAAAATCAGGAGCTCTCCTATATACAAAACAAACGGACTGAAAAAGAGTCAGGGAAACAACACATCTGTGGTTTGGTGTGGAGCTGGGTGGCTGCCTCCTTGCATCCTCCTCTCCTACTTTTTTAGTTGCTTGATCTCGACTTCTCAGATTTTTCCTGTGTATTCTCTCTGCCTTCCAGTCCTGCCTATCCTTTCTCCGGCCTCAATATTAGCCATTCAGCTCTTTTTTAGACCAATCAGGTGCTTAAGCAGGCAAAGTAACACAGTCTCACAGAGTTAAACAAATGCAATGTAAAACAATACAACACATCTTTGCATCATTAAACAAACATTCCACAGCATGGACAAATGTAACACATTTTAAAACAATATTCCAAAATCCTCCACAGAGAGGGACAGTACGAAAACCTAATACAATAGAAGCTTCCTAAAATATATAACTATCTGAAATCACTAAATAATGTGGGAGAAAAGCCACAACCTGAGATCCCATGTCACCAAAGTTTCTAGTACTGGGAATGGATTATATCTAACAGAATAGTTTGGGCAACTGGGTTTTCTGGGAACCCCCAAAGAACCCTGGCTGGAGCCAAAACAATAGTTTGCTCTCCACAAACTGACAACAAGGCCCATTGCTGAAGATGTCACCTAAACAATTCATCAAATTTGGAAAAGTCAAACTGGTGCCTACACCAAGCCTTTATCCTTATGTACTCTAGGAAAGTACTCTGCATGCTACCAAGGGAGAAACATAAACACCAAGAAAGCTACCAACCCTTTCATTAATGTTGATGTTCTGCCTGTAAATAGTGCAATTGTGACACAAAGCCTATGGGAGTAAGAAGCCAATATCTGATTGGCTAAAGGCCCACTCCACAAGAAGGAACTCATACCTAACAAAGCTTGTGTGACCAAGAACCCAAAACTAGATAGTCCAAGGACATAGGATAAAACCAAATACTACTATTCTAAAAACAATAAACAAAATAAAACAAAAAGTATCAATAAAATGACTCCTAATAACATTATGCTACTCTTTTTGATAGATGTCTTGCTGTGGCATTATCAGTCTTCATCCTGCAGAAGATCAGAATGATTACAGACCCTCTTATCCAGACAATACACAGAGACTGAGGGACCTTGGAGCACTCAGTTCTAAAAAGGTTGTCTCCATCAAATCCCTCTCCTCAAGGCTTTTAAGGTATTAGTCGTACGTGTGTGTGTGTGTGTGTGTGTGTGTGTGTGTGTGTGTGTGTGTGTGTGTGTGTGTGTGTGTGTGTGATGGCTTCTGGTTTAGAGCTACTATAGAATACTTGAGTGTAGGAACATGTAGGTGACTTCTTGTACCTTCTCTTGGGCTTTGTTCATTATATTTGTTTGTCTCATCCAAATCCAATGTGTTAGTGTGGTGATATATCGTATATTTAATAAGATTAGCCTGGAATATCAGAGAAAAGAATCACCCACAGTCAAACCCATGAAGGTCAGAGAGCAATGACTTACAGCTTTGGTCCCACCATTCAGGAGCCAGAGATCTTTCTAGATTTCTGTGAGTTCAAGGCGTAAACCTTTAATCCTAACTCTAGGATTATGATACATAGTTGAACCAGGGAGTAAAATAGCTGGTTGAGGAAGATATTTAAGGCAGGAGAAGGTAGAAATTCAAGCATTCTATAGAAGTGACCAGCCTGGCTGAGGACCCTTGAAGACACCATTTACCATTTGGCCTGAGAAGTTGGCTGGGTTAGAACTGACTGACTGTGGTCTGTTTCCTCTTTCTGATACTCCAGCTTTACCCCAATATCTGGCTCCACGTTTCCATTATATGCTAAATAGAATTTGTGCAATATGTTAGTTTTTGTTTTATATTATTTTATTATTAACCCCTAAAAGTTTGTTTGTTTTTTAATGAGAGGCAGAAAGGATGTGGATCCAGATGGAAGGGGTGAGCTGAATGGGATAGAGAGAGTAGAAATTATAGTCACGATATATTATGCTAAAAAAAAAAAAACAAAAAACAACAACAACTTACTTTGAATAAGAGAAATTTAAAAAAAAAAAAAAAAAGGTTTACTTCTTTAGAATTGGAGACTTGTCCCATGAGTGTTTGGTATCCCACAGGCAACTACAAAAGTATTTACCCAAAGTATCTAATAGAAAAGTCACTACACAAATGATGAGTGTATTGCTAACTACCTGACTGCCTGAAGAAACAGCGAGATCCACTGGTATTGCCAATTCATTATCTCAAAGTGATTAGCTGAAACCACATAGCAAAGTTCTCCCAAAGTGAAACTAAAAGGCTTTAGGTCTTCATGACACTCATAAATTCTCTAATGTTGACAGAACTCCTGGCTCGGTGTCTTTGCCTTTGCAGACATTGCTTCTCCACATATGTACTCCTACTTCATGGGCTGCCACACATGAATTGCACTGAAAATTAGTGTTCAGTCTTCTTGAGTTGGTTTCTTTTGAACAATTTAAATTTACAAGAAAATTATAAATATGACCAAAATGTACCTTTCCTTTTCTAATGTTGGTCTCTTCCAAAGTCATAGTGTGTTTGTGAAAAATTAAAGGATTAATATTAGCATGATATATTTAACTCAGAGTTAATAGATGGTCATTTTCCCATTAATGTTCTTTTTTGTTGTTGTTGTTCTAGGATCTTTTTAATGATCTAGGATCAAGATAACTCTCTGGCATCACTTAAAAGACATAGAAATGCTTTCCTGCTCTACCACAATTTCTCAGTCTTACCTTGTTTTGGAGGGCATTGACACTTTTGAGGTAGAGTGACATATATTTAGTAGAATGCTGTTCTATGCAGTTCATCAAATGTTCCTCCATGATTGGCTGGACAATCTACTTTAGAAAGAAATTCCATAGAGATATGACATCCTTTTTATTGTCCATCTACTTTTGCATAAGAAATAAAAAGATAAAATGATTAGCAGTGTTCTCTAATCACAGTTTTAACCACTTACAAATAAATGATGTGCACTGTCTTAACTTGAAAAGTAATTAAATTAGCATGAAGTTTCAAATTTAAGATCTCAATCTACTGGCTAACACCCTAAAAGAAAAGCACTACAACACACATGAGTATTCAGTAATTTAGAAGTCAGAACGGGAGCAGACCTTACCAGACAGAATTGGTGAGGTCCAACTTCTGAGTGGAACTACTCACATCCCTGAACCCTGTTCCCCAAATCCTTCCTATAGCCTACACCACTTTAGTCCTCTGCTGGGCCCTGCCCAAATCCCAGCAGACTTACTTAACAGGGGAGCAGGCCACACCAGTCAAAGCCAGTGAGTGATCTGACAGTGTAGCTGTCCCTCTCCCTAGATCCTGTCAGGCTCTGCTGCTGGGGCTTGCCCACAAACTCAGACTTATTTCACTCAGGATCAGGACACAGCAGTCAGAAAAGGGGCAAGCCACACCAGCTTGAACAGACTTGAGCTGCTCAGGTACAGGCCACATCGGTCAGAAGAACAGGTACAGGCCACATCATCAGTCAGAAGAACAGTTTCAGGCCATATCAGTCAGAATAGGTGCAGGCCACAGCACACAAATGAACCAAGATTTCCCTGCTGCACAGGCCAAGCTAACCACTCACTAGAAGACCAACTCCCAACTTCAACAGATGTTCTACTAAATCAGTAGTCATACCAGCTGCCAGAAATTCAGTCCACAAAGACTAGAAAATCAAAGAGGAAACAGAAACTGAGAACAAAACATCCACCCAACAAAGACAAGCTCAGAAATCAGGGAATAGAACTAATCATCCCAAACCCAGACGCCTAAATGCAAGTATAAAAATACAGTCAACAGTATGGCACAACCAGAGATGAGCTATCCTATAACAACAGGTCCCCCCCCCCCACACACACACAAATCTTAAAAATAACATAATGAGAATGTTAGCGGTCCTTAAACAGGAAATAAAAAAGCTTCCTTAATGAAATTGAGGGAACAATTAAAAATTTAGAGAAAATCAACAAATCCCTTAAAGAATGCCAAGAAAATCGAGAAAAACTAACAGGTGAATGAAACTATTCATGACAGGAAAATCAAAATAACACATGGGGAGAGGATTGCTTCTGTCTCACTTTGATATCCCAGACTTTGTTGACTTCCCCATGGGAGGCCCTTTTCTCTTTGAGAATGGATGAGGGAGTGGAGTGTGGGGAAGCTAGAAGATAAGCAGGAGAAGGGGAAGGAAGGGAAACAGTGGTTGGTATGTGTAGGTGGATTATGTTGTTCCATTGTAAATAATTGTCCCTGCCTATGAGTTTAATAAAAAGCACTGATTGGCCAAAGGCAGACAGGAAGTGTGGGTGGGGCTACCAGACTAAGAAGACTCTAGGAACAGGCAGAACAGAGAAGAATGCCAGAGAGAAGCCAGAAGAAAGAGAGGACAACTATGCTGCTCTGAGAAAAGGTACCGAGCCGCATGGCTGAACAGGATAAGAGTCATGGGTAAGATTAAGGGTAAAGAGTTAGCAAGTTATATGCCTGGGCCTTAGGCTCATCTGCTTAAAACTATTATAAGCATCTGTGTGTCTCTGCGAATCTGTGGGTTTGAGGGCCTAAACCTTGAGGCTAGGCCCGAAAGTCCGAGCCAGAAACCTCCTACTACAGGCATGTAAAAAAAAAAAAGTCAAAAAATTTTAAAACACACACACACAAACTGAGAGAATTAAGAAAATGGTAAATGTAAGTAAGCAAATGAACTGCAGACACAAACATCACCAATAGAGTACAAGAGATGGAAGAAAGAATCTCAGGTATTGAAGATACAATAGAAAAAAATAAGTTTATTAATCAAAGAAAATTGTAAATCTGAAAAAAAAATCCTGCCAAAAACATGCAGGGAATCTGTGACACCATGAAGAGACCAAACCTAAGAACGATAGGGAGAGAAGAAGAACAGCAGCTGAAAACACAGAAAATGTATTAACAAAAGCATAGAATAAAAATTTCCTAATCAGACAAAAAAAATCTATAAAAGTAGAAGACACTTACAGAACACCAGATGGGATCAGAAAAGAAAGTCCCCTGGTCACATAATAATCAAACGCTAAATATACAGAACAAAGAAAGGATATTAATGCTGTAAGATAAAAAGGCTAAGTAACCTATTGGCAAACCTGTAAGAATTACTGTATTATACTTCTCAGTGGAGACTCTAAAAGACAGAATGGCCTGGACAAATGTCTTGCATACTCTAAAAGTCCACAGATGCCAGTCTGAACTAATATTCAAAACTAAACTTTCAATAACTATATATGAAGAAAATGAGATATTTTATTTAAAATCAAATTTAAACAATATCTATCCATATTTCCAGCCCTACAGAAGGTATTAGAAGAAAAACTTCAACCCAGGGAACTTAACTCATAAAAACACAGTCAAGAGATGATCTCATACCAGCAAAATACAAAGAAGAAGCACACACACACACACACAAACATACATACGTACTACTGCTACTACAACTATAGCCAACAACATAATATCAGAAATAAACAATAGGTGATCATTAATATCTCTCAATATCAATGGACTTGATTCCTAAAAACAAACAAAAACCAATGGGCTAACAGAATGTATATGGAAACAAGATCTATCCTCCTGCTGTATGTATTCAAGAAACATGCCTCAACATCAAAGATAAACTTAGATCAGAGGAAAACATTGAGAAAACATATTCCAATCAAATGGACTTAACAAATAAGTTAGTGTAGATATTCTAATATCAAGCAAATAGATGTCAAACCAAAATTAATTAAGAGATATGGAGGAGGACATTTCATACTCATTAGAGGGAAAAATCTACGAAGATGGCATCTTGATTCTGAACATCTATTTGTAAATGCGAGTGTTTCCACATTTGTGAAACAAACATTACTAAAGCTTAAATCATACACCAAACTGCACACACTAATAGTGGGAGTGTTCAACACCTCACTCTCATAAATGGTTAGTGGTCCAGACAGAAAACAGTGAAAGGGAACAGAGGTTATAACTCAAATGAACCTACCATATCTCCATTACATTTTTGCCAGAGCATAGAAGAAAAAAATTTTTCTCAGCACATAATGGAACCTTCTCCAAAATTAGTCATATACTTGGTCACCAAGCATTTCTCAACAGAGAGAAGAAAACTGAAATAAACCCTGTACCTTATCAGACCCCTGCACATTAAAGTTGGTATCAACAACAGAAACAAGAGAAAGTCTAGTCTACAAACACATGGAAATCAAAGAACTGTCTACTGAATTATCACTGAGTCAAAGAAGAAATAAGGAAAAAAATTAAAGACTTTCTCAAATTCAATGAAAATAAATGCACAACATACCCAAACTTACAGGATACAATGAGAGCAGTGCTGAGAAGAAAGTTCCTAACACTAAGTTCCTGCATAAGGAAATTAGAAAATTCTCATACCAGTGACTTGCAGCACACCTGAAAGTTCTACAACAAGCAGGCGTGCCCAGGAGGAATAGACCACAGACAATACAAAGAATTAATAAAACAACTGGTATTTTAAGAAAATCAACAGGATAGACAAACCCATATTCAATCTAATTAAAAGATACGGAGAGATTATTCAAATTATCAAAATGAAAAACAAAAAGGGGACGTAACAGCAGACACAGAAAATCCAGAGAACCATTAGGCCAGACCTAGACAACATTAGAGAATATACAGGTGTCATAAAGACCTAAAGACCTAAAAACCTACACTCCACAAAATTGAAAAATCTAAAATAGACAATTTTTCCAATAGATACCACTTACCAAAGTTAAATCAAGATTGGATAGACAATTTAAATAGACATAACTCCAAAGGAAATAGAAGTCCTTAAAAGTTTCCCAACCTACCACTGCAACATTCCAGGATCAAATGGGCTTAGTGCAGAATTTTACCAAACTTTAAAGAAGACCAAATACCAGTACTTTTCAAATTATGTTGAAAAATAGAAATTACATTGACAAAATTATTTTATAAGGTCACAATCAGTCTGATAGCCAAACCACACAAAGATGCAACACAGCAAGAGAATTGCATACAATTTTCCTCATAAACATTGATGCAAAAATACTGAATAAAATAACTTTCAAACTGATTCCAAAAAAAAAAAAAATCAAAAAGAGCACCCATCATGATCAAGTAAGCTTAATTCCAGAGATGCAGGGATGGTTCCACATATGAAAATCTGTCAATGTAATCTACCATATAAACAAACTGAAAGAGAAATAAAACACATGATAATCTCACTAGATGCTGAAAATATCTTTAACAAAATCCTGCATCCCCTCATGGTAAAAGTCTTAGAGAGATTATGGGTACAAGAGACATACCTAAAGATAATAAAAGCAAATACTACAAGCTAACAGCCAAATTCAAATTAAATGAAGAGAAGCATAAGGCAATTCCACTAAAATCAGGAACAAGACAAGGTTCTCCACTCTCCTCATATCTATTCAATACTGTATTTGAAGTTTTATCTAGAGCAATAATTTAACTACAGGATATCAAGCAGATAAAAATTGCAAAGAAAAAAGTCAAAGTATCAATATTGGCAAATGATATGATAGTAAATATAAGAAACTTCCAAAACTCTTCACGAGAATTCCTACAGCTGATAAACACCTTCAGTGAGATACAAGATTAACTTAAAAAAAATCACTAGTTTTTCTGTATACAAATTACAAACAGCAAGAGAAAAAAAAAATCAGGTAAACAACATCCTTCACAATAATCACAAATAACATAAAATATCTTAGTGTAACTTTGACCAAGCAAAATGAAAGTCCTATATGACAAGAACTTCAAGTCTTTGAAAAAAAATTAGAGAAGATATCAGAAAGTGGAAAGATCTCCTATGCTCATGGGTCTATAGAATTAACATAGTAAAAATGGCCATCTTACCAAAAGCAATCTACAAATTCAAGCAATCCCCATCAAGATTATGACAAAATTTCTTACAGACTTTGAAAAAATAATACTCAGCTTCATAGTGAATAATGAAAGAACTCAGGATAGCTAAAAACAATCCTTTACAATAAAAGAACATCTAGAGGTCTTACCATCCCTGATTTCAAGCTGAACTACAGAACTATAGAAATAAAAAACACATGGTTCTGGCATGAAGCAGACACATTAATCAATGGAATTGAAGGTAAAAGACAGAAGAAAATCCACACAGTTATGGATACTTGCTTTTTGACAAAAGTCAAAATTAAACAATGGATAAAAGAAAGCATCTTCAACAAATGGTGTGGGTCTAACTGGATGTCAGCGTGCAGAAGAATGAAAATAGATCCATGTCTATCACCCTGCACAAAACTCAAGTCCAAGTGGATCAAGACTCAACATAAAGTCAGATACACTGAACGTACTAGAGGAGAAATTGGGGAATAGTCTTGAATTCATTGGCACAGGAGAAGTTTTTGGCAGGGACTTTCCGTGGCCTGGAACTGCTGACTTACAGTTCCATAGTTCCACTGAAACACACAGACATTTATATTAATTTTACACTGATTGACCTGGGGCCCAGGCATATAGCTGGCTAGCTCTTTCACTTAAACTAGCCCATGATTGTAGGCAGAGTTTCTCTTAAAATGCACCAATCCAAGATTAATATTTATTAAAATATAAACCAACACTCATGATACAGGTAACAGCTTATATTGGCACCTGAGAGACTGGAGTATCCGAATGATGGACGATGAATGCCAAACTGGTCTCTCCAGCAGTCAGGAACTAGGAAACGGGTCTTCCCAGGGTCCCAGCATCCCCTTATCAATGGGGTTGGCCACTCCCCCTTCAGGAGCCCAGGACCCTGGATAAGCATCCTTGGATCTTGTCACCTGACATCTGAATCCCACCACACATGACTCTTATCTTATTTAGCCATGAGGCTTGGTACCTTTTCTCAAAGAATCATATCAAATTCTTTTCTTCTGCATCTGCTGGCATCTCACTGTGGTGTCTCCATGGCTTCTCTGTGGCATTTCTGCTCTGTTCTTCCTGTTCCCAGAGTTTTCTTAGTCCTTTAGCCCCTCCCACACTTCCTATCTGCCTTTGGCCAATCAGCATCTTTATTAAGCCAGTAGGTGGGACAATTATTTACAATGTAACAACATAATCCTACTACAAGACAACTTCCTGAACAGAACACAGAGAATGCAAGCATTAACAGTTAGCAAATAAGACTTCATGGAACTGAAAAGCTTCTGCAAGGCAAAGGACACTGGAAAAAGGACTTTGGCACACAGAATGAGAAAAATCTTCATGACACCCACATTTGACAGAGGGCTAATATACAAAATATATAAAGATCTCAAGGAACTAGACATAAAAAATTCAATTCAATTTAAAAAAAGGGGGGGTACAAATCTAAACACAGTATTCTCAAAAAAGGCCAAGAAACACTTAAAGAATTATGTTCAATGTCCTTATCTCTCAGAGATATGTAAATTAAAACAACTCTGAGATACCAATTTATACTTTTCAGAATGGCTAAGACCAAAACACAAGTGACAGCTCATGCTGGAGAGGATGAGTAGCAAAGGGAACACTCCTTCATTGCTGATTGTAGTGCAAACTTGTACAGTCACCTTGGAAATCAATATGGTGGTTTCTCAGAAAATTAGGAATCATTCTAATACAAGACCCAGCTGTACCACTCCTGGCATATACCATAAGGACACTTGTTCAGCTCTGTTTGTAGCTGCTTTATTCATAATAGCCAGAACATGTTATCCCTCAACCAAACAATGGATAAAAGAAATGTGGTTTATTTACATAATGGCGTGTCACTCGGTTATTAATGTCATCAGAAAACTTTCTGGCAAATGAATGGAACTAGAAAATATCACTCCAAATGAGGTAACCCAGACCCAGAAAGGCAAACATGGTATATACCCACAAATAAGTAAATATTAGCCATAAATTAATTGAGAACCATGCTACATTTTATAGACACAGAGAAGCTGAAGCAGAAATAGAATGGACTGTTTCTATTGCCAAATTCATGAGGGAGGGGAGCTAAAAGTGAGGATAGGGTTGAGAACAAGAGGGACTGGGTGTGGGGAGGAAGGAGGGAGATAGTACTTTGTGAGACAACTGGAATCTGGGACATCTCTGGTATGCTAGAAACATGAAAGCATAGGAATCTATGAGGGTGGCCCTAGCTAAGACTCTGAGCAAGGAAGCCTGAACCAGCTGTTTCCTGAAACCAGTCCCTCAGGTAGAGGAACACAAACACCAACCTAGCCACAAACCCTTTGACCTACAACTAACTGTCCTGCCTACAAGATATGTGAGGGAGTGACCGACAAATGACTGCACATTTACAGCTGAAACAAAAACATTGGACCAGGTATGACCTGAAGGACTAGGAACAGTCAGCATATGCTCATCAGTACATGGATTTCTGTTACTATCGACCCAAATATAAATAAATTTACTTTGTATTTACTTTTGTGGTAAATATTTATAAAATTTGAAATCTTATAATTTCCATCCTCTTACAAACTAAAAAGCTTTGCCTGTTTGATACTTGCCTGGGCAAAAGTACTCCACATTGTTGGAGATGTCTGATTTAAACTAAATAATGTTCTCCTGCAATTATTTGAGGAATTAACCTCCTAGCTATTGAAAATAGGAGGAATCAGGAAGTCCAGATGGATATGATGCCACACACATGCTATGTTGGCACTTGAGAGGTTAGGATATTAAGACCTAAGGACCCACCAGGGCTTCGTGGCAAGACTATGAGAAAAATGAGGAAGGGTGGGGGGATGAAGAAAGGGGAAGAGGAAACAGAGATTAGGGAGAGGTAGAAATTCCAATTACAGAGCTCACCCAGTAGCAAAGCTGCTCATGTGAACAGAGCTGAAGTTACTTCTGTAACGAGCTGGCACCCCTAACTTTAGCACCCCTAGACACCCCGAGACCATGGCTAATGATCACTGTTAACTTTAAAGAAAAAGAGAGTTTAATGATAGAAATACTGATACACACATGTGCAGGCTCGAGGTACTGTGGAAGCCAAGAGCCCCAAATATTTTTAGGGCAGAAGCTTTATATGGCACTCTGGATAGGGGAGGTGGTACATCCGGGCTCCTGAGATAGGAAAGTGGAAAGTTACAACAGGGCGGGGCCAAAGGTCAGCTTAGGATGGAGTTTAGGAATGCTACAGGCAGGCAGGCATATTTCCTGTGAAACAATAGCGAGTCTTGGGCAAGCTGGGGACCACCTGAGAATACTCATTTCCTGGAGCAATGGTCACAATGGGCACATTGTGCAAGCTTTAGAAAATTCCTGCTTTGGTAATAGCTCTCATGGTAGGATTTTCTTGGGTGGCCCCACCCAGGTTGCTACATCAGGAATGCAGGCACAGGGAGTCAGGTGGCCAAGCAACATATCTCAGAAATGCAGGAAGCACATCCTTTTGTTTCTCAGGATGGGGTGGTGACCATGTACCTTCTTAGCAAACAGAAAATTAGTGTGACAGCACAAGAGGTCAAATCTTAGGTTGGGCAAGGAAAATTTCATCTTTATACTTCCTCTGCTTTGAATACAAATAAGAAGAGTCCTTTTTTTGGAAGCCTGGTATAAATGAGTACATTTCAAATCTAAGGCCACCAAAATCACCTGTTTAATACAGATTTCTGGGCTTCAATCTTAAAGTTCTCAAGTTTCTAGGTTTGGAATAAAACCAGAAAAATCTAAATTTGCAGCATGTACCCAGGAAATGCATCCTTATTAGCTAAGTCAGGGCTAAGCATAAAGGAGCACATTTTAAAATTCCAGACCTAGTAGAATGGGCATGTGTCTTGGCACAGAGGAGCCTAGGTTGATTATGCCCCTCCACATGATACCGTGAGATCCTATGAATATCATGAGCAAATGAGAAGAGTCTTTACCTACTGAAGAGAGCCCTTGTGAGCTAATAACAGGATAATATTGAGAACAAATTTTCAAAATCAGAAAGTTAACTTATATGACACTAATTACAAATTAATTTAATAAAAATAAGTTTACTGATATGTGTAGCTCAGTCGGTAGACCATGAGACTCTTAATCTCAGGGTCGTGGGTTCGAGACCCACGTTGGGCGCCAGATGTAGACGGAGTCTTACTTTCAAGGTGTCAGTCCAAAATTAATATTTATTAGAATATAAATTAACACTCACAATATTAGTAACAGCTTATGGTGGCACCTGAACAAGGACTGGCCTATCCAAGTGATGGACGAGCAATGGACGCGCGATGGAAGGATGATGGATTCCGATTCTGTCTGTCCAGCAGCCAGCAGCCAGGAACCAGGAAGAGAGCTCCTCGTGTCCCAGCAGCCACTTATCAATGGGGTTGGCCACACCCCCTCCAGGGTCCCGGAAGTGTCTTCTGACCTTATCGGCTGACACCTTAATCCCGCCACAGATATGCATTATTTTTGAAAGTAGTTTTACAAAAACAAAAGATATAATCAGAATAGCAAATCTTTCCAGTCACATTTTGTTTAAAATGAAAGTGTAATTACCTCGTTATCATGACTCTTTTCTCTCTCTAACTCCTCTATATTCCTTCTTTCTCAAATTCATGGCAGTTTTATTCAATTATTATTGTTACATATATATATAATCTACATATAAACACATAAATAAATAAATACATCCTACTAAGTCACTAATGTTACTTGTATGTGATATGCATTCAGAGATGACCACTTAATACTAGACAATGAGTTAAGGAATCCATCCCTGGGAAAGACAAACTGTAGCACAGATTCTGGTTGTATTGAATGAAACTCAGAGCCAGATATCAGGGAAAAATTGGAATATCAGAGAGAGGAAACAGACCACAGTCAAATCTCATCCAGCTATCTTCTAGCTTCCTCGGCTTTGCTCCTTGTCACTTCTACTGCCTCATTTGTCTTCCTATGCCTGCCTTAAATATCTTCTTCACCCAATTGTTTCACATCCAATTTAAGATTAAAGGTATGGGTTACTACTATTTATTAGTTAGCCTTGAACTCACAGAAACACAGAAAATCTCCTCTATCTCTGGAGTTATGAGATTGAACGCCTGGCACTATCTACCACTGCCTATTTGGGAGCCTGGAACTCTCTCTGTAAAGCAAACTGGCCTCTAACTCAGATCTGCTGGAATTAAAGGTGTAGGTCATCACTCCAGGTGTCCCCTCAACCCCACCCACCCACCCCCCACCCTCTGTCCCCCATCCCCAGGCTGGAATTAAAGCTGTGAGTTCCCACTTTCTGTTCCTCCTGGAAAGGTGGATCTCTTCTCTGATATTCAAGGCTGGATTTATTAAATATATAACATATGACCACAACAAACTCTCCCTTGATTCCCTGTAGCTCTTTGTAAAGAGTGGGGCCCCTGTAAGATTTGCCCCGTCCATGTTATTATGTCTATTGATGTTGTCTGTATGGGATATTGTTTGGGCAGCCGTATTGCTGAGGCTTCATGGCTGAACCTTCTGTGTAATTTCTAGAAGACAGTATTCTGGCAGAACCTCTGATTTTCTGGCTCTTACAGTCTTTCTGTTACCTCTTCTGAAATGTTCTTTGAACATTAGGTACAAGAGATGTATCTGGGGCTGAGCACCATATGATCAGTTGTCCTCTATATTTTGCCTAGTTGTGGCTTTTGTAATGTCCCTGTCTATTACAAAAATAATTATTTTTATGAAGGCTGATGGCTAAACTTACTGTGGGTATAAGATTAAATATTTAGAATGCACTTTAGAAATACTAGTTCAGGAAAGTGGATCTCCTTTAAGTAGATTCTCCTCTAAAATTCATGACCTAACTACCATGAGTAGTTGACTACATTTTTAATGCCAAGCATATTTCACCTCATGTTAAGCAATCGTTACTTCCAATTAGCTGTTGGTTACCACCAACATGTGTGCCACTATTGAACCCTTAGGGATATCTTGTCATGTTGTGGTTTATAAGTCTCACATCTGTGTAGGACTAATTTTTTTCATACAATATATTTTGGTCATATTATTTCCCCTCCTCCTACTCCTCCCAGATCACCTGCACCTCCCTATCCACCCAACTTTGTGTTGTTTCCCCTTTCAAAAAATGAAAATATAAAAAAAACAATAAGAGGAATAAAAACAAATAAAACAAAAAAGAATACACACACGAGAGAGAGAGAGAGAGAGAGAGAGAGAGAGAGAGAGAGAGAGAGAGACAGAGAGACAGAGAGACAGAGAGAGAGAATATTTCAAATTGGCACTGGAATGTAGCTGATATGCCCAGTGACATTTCAGTTGAGAAAATTGATTTTCCCTTTTCCAGTATGCATAAATCACAAACAAGTTCATAGTTTGAGTTATGTCTTTGTGTTAACTTTTCCATCTCAGTGACAGGATATTTGTATGGTTTGAACTTACACAGATTTTTTTTTACTGTCACAATCTCTGTGAGTTCATATGTGTATTAGTCCTGTAATGTCTGTAAGTTTCTTGGAGTCATCCTTCACCCCTGGTTCTGACAATATTTCTGCCTTCTAATTCTTGAGGGAAGAGATTAAATAAAGACTTCTCATTTTAGAGGGAGTGTCTCAAAGCCTCTCACTTTCTTCCCATTGTCCAGCTGTGGATCTTCAAGTTCATTAATATTTACTGAAAGAAGAAACTTCTCTGAGAATGGTTGCACAGTACACTGATTTCACTCTCAACCAAGTATAGATATGATTATTGATCACTTCCCTTTCTCAGAATCTAGTCCTTAGACAGGAGGCTTTTAGGTCATATCTAGCTTGATTCTTCCAAGTTCTGTGTCTGAAATGCATGGTATCTTCAGCAATAGGGACTTGTCTTCTGCCTCTGTAAGACAACCAATGGCAATAGCCTATGTTGTTTGGGTATCAGTTAAAGAAAAAACTTAAATGTGATACAACAAAGGTGCTAAGATTTGGGACTAGGATCAATTAGAGACTGTGATATTGTAAACATTTCTCTAGTTCCTCTGTTTCATTTGCCCTGCCCTTCACACTGGCACAAGGTACTTCATAGTAACATTTCTTGGGGGAGTAGGCGATGATCTCACAGCTTATAATATGTGGGGTAAGACTTAGTATCAGACTAAGCATATTTTTAAGGAATAAAATCCTTCTCTTGATGGCTCCCCTACATTTTCAAAAAGGAAATATTAATATCTGCCAAATATCCGGGGGCACTCTAAATAAATATGTGAACTCTTATATCACAAAATTCCTAAGGTTGTTCATTCTTTGCTAGTATTTTTAACTCTATGTTTTATTAAAAATGTCTATAGCTATGTTAAAATTATTTTTGCCATGGTGATTTGCTCATCTACAAATTTATGCTACTTAAGTAGTAGTTTAAATGTAAATTTTAATGAACATTATGAATCAGTGCCTAATTTGCACATTTTCTTAATTACCTGTGGTTTGGAATAATCCATCCAAGATGTTCCGTATTACCCTGGATAATTAAGAGTTGACCTACTTTCAAATTTTTGAAGCTCAAATAGAATGAATTCTAGTCAATTTCCTTTCCTAATAGAAAAACCATCATTTATTTAAATAGTCCATCAGACATAATTGGAATGTAAAATCTTGAGATGAAAATTAACTTTCAGAGGTCATGGAGTCTAACTCTCTAACTTGGGTAGACTGTCAAACCAACTTTATAATGTCTTCACTTTGTAATATCCATTTGTAAACTGCATAAAACAATGTGGAATAGGCAAGGGAGGAACCTGTCTTTCTTCATCATCTGCATCATTTGACCAAAAAAAAAAAAAAAAAAAAAAAAAAAAAAAAAAAAAAAAAAAAAGACAATTGCCAATGATCACAGGTGTTAATGATCTAACAAAAGTCTGAATCTACACATTCACAAAGATTCATGCATCTTTCTGTATCTGTCTCATTCTCTCTGCCTCTGTGTGTCTCTTTCTGTTTCTCCTCTTCCCTTCTCTCCCTCCCTTGTTACCCATGGTCTTTTTATAATTAAAAGTAAATAAGGTGAATGGATAGATAATGATATTGTGCTTAAGTCGTGGGTTATCATTACTTTTAAAGACTCAGAGCAACTACCTTCTAGATTCAACCCCAATATGGAAGTGGAGTTTTCCCATTCACAGTTTTTCTGTTTGTTTGCTTTTTTGTTTTTGTTAGAGACTCTAGATTCCCTAAGGAAGAAATCTTCTTTCAGTTCTTCTTCAGACTCTTATGTCATTCTAAATCACATATATCTTCTAAAAAACCTGTAACTCCTTACCTTGCAGCTTTTTGACATTATTTGCTAAGTAAACTGTCTTTACCTATGGTGAGCTCACATTTTAGAGCAAAGGTGCCCTTCATCTATTTATTCCCTTTATAACTACTTATCATCTTCATTGGACTATATTTTGAAGCACTTCTGGATAATGTCAAGAAACTTGCTTAGACTGTATTTGATGTAAGACTGAGCTGCATAAAGAATGCTAGCACATAAGGCTCCCCTTATGGCCTCTTGCTTGAATCCTGATCTTGTATATTCTAACAACTCATTCAGTCTTTGGTCATCTACTTTGGTCCACTGAAATTCCTTGTCAATTTCTTGAGTCAAAAAGCTCAGGGCTATCCTCAAATCCTCTTTTTCTCTCACATCATATATACACAACCTATATTCTAAAAACACTGACCACTTTCTGGAAGGCTGAAAACACGATACAAATTCCTCCTATTTTGTTTTTAAGCCTATTTTCCAAAAATCCTAAGAATCAAAGCAGTTCTTACGATTTTTAGTGATCTCATTCTGATTCTTAGCACAGAACAGTTGGACTCTGACCACCACTGTAGTCAACACTGACCACCACTGTGGTAGATTCTTTTGCATAGATGTCTACTAACAGCCTTCTCATCCTTGTATGTATTATTATTCTCATCAAGAGATGATGGCTAGGGCTGGAGAGGTAGTTCAGACTTTAAGAACACTTGTTGCTCTTGCACATGACCCATGTCTGATTTTTGACTCCCACTAGATGGTTCATAACCACCAATAGCTCTACTTCTAGGAAATTTTATATGCTCTTCTGACATCCTTGGTTACCAAGCACACATGTGGTACACAGCCATACATTCGGGCAAATATACTCATACATATACAATCAAGTTAATTTGTTAAAAAGTTTAAGAGAGATAGATCATGTATTTTTCTGTCATATATATCTACATAGACTTGTGACTTCTTGAAAACTATAATTATGAAGACATAATATCTGTGACTCCAGGGGAGTGCTTGTTTTGGAGTACCCATATCCCTCTGTGTTTGCTATTCATTACTGTGATAAAATACCTGACAATCAATTCAAGGGAAAAACTATTTTATCTCAGAGTTATAGAAGCTTCCACCCTTCTTCAGCTTGCTGAAGGATAGGCAGAACATCACATGGAATATTCTTCAGAGACACACCTCAGCAACCTGCTTCCTCCAACAAGTACTTACCTCCATTCAACATGAATTCCTCAGAGGAAAGCCTGCAGATAATGTCAGAAGCTTTCTGATCCAATCACTGCTCAAGTTTACCAACAACTGCAGACCAAGCTGAGCCTCTAGGAAGATAGCATCCTTTCCTGGGCTCTGGGCTACTAGTGAGTCAAAGGCTGAGTGAAAGGGAATGAACAAGTCCTGGCCACATGTGGAAGCCACCTTTTCAGTGTGGAGCAGACACATGAGTAAGTCTAGAAGAGCTCATCAGAGGAACAAAGAATCCAACCCACAGAAGTGTGATAAATTATAAATTCTTTTAAGATAACAATTTCTGGTGGTATTTTCCAGTAATGGTGATACTTCTCACCACCTAAAAAGCCATCCAACTGTAGTGTGCCAGGAGGTTCTAGAGTGATCCTTGTACTTCTACCTTGGGTCACTACAGTCTCTCCCCAGGAAAGCATAAGAAGTGGTCCCTTCAGTTAGGAGTCAGAACACATCAGTTCTCTGATGCAGGTATCACAAATGTCTATTTCACTGAGAAAAGCCCACAGGGCATTGCATATCTTAATGTCACAACCTCACTGGATTTATCTCTTACTCTGCTGTCCTTTGCCATTGTACTTCAGCCATAGCTCCCCCACTACTGGCTGTTTCCTTTGCTGCAGAGCTATTCTCAAATCTTTGCTTTACTATGACCTTTTCAATGGGGCCTTCCCTTACTACTTTATCTAAAAATTCTGCTTTGTATCCTTTGGATTCCCAATTACACATATCCTTTCTATATCTCATTAACTTCTATACAGAAAAAATAATCTATTTGTTGTGTCTATTATTTTTCTTCCTATATGGAGAAAGACAGAGATTTCTATCTACAATGTTCATTATGCATTTCAGACACTGAGAGATGTGCTTGGCATACAAAGCTACTGGGTACCTATAAAGAATGTCATTGTGATCTTTGGTAATCCATTTTACAATTCAACAGATGTTGCAAGTTTTCAGAAATCCCACGAATATTTTTATACTTTGAAATGTACCTTAATCATTTTGACAAATGGTATAGAAAATATGTACAGCCAATTATGACATCCATCAGATTTTGTATTAATCAAAGTAGCAATGGTATTGCCATAGATTGAAGCATAGCAGTAATTTCTTCTTCTTCCTTCTCCATATTTTCTTTCTAAAACTATTCAGACTTTCAAGTTTTTTGAGTATTTCCCATAGGCTGATGTGCCACCTATTACATGGAGCTCAGTGCCCATAGGCAATTACCTGAAGAAGAGGCAGCCAACAAGAAAAGGCAAGGAACCAGATACAGCACTCGGAAGCCAGCAAAGACAGTGCAGATTCCCAGAATACAGGGAAAAGGAAATATCAGAAGGAATTGGTAGTGTTTTTTTTTTTTCTAAAGGTTTATATGTCTCAAAAGAAACAAACAAACAAACAGATAAATAACAGCAATAACAGAGAAAAGCAAAACAGCAACCACAAACAGTAGTGACTCATTCTTGTGACCCCATCTTCCAGGAGACAGGAGTTCAAGGCCACTCTGCTTTACATAGTACATTCCAGGCATGTGGTGCTACAAAGTTAGACATTGCCACAAATAAAATAAAACAAATCACAGAATACAATGACCATCATGGTCCTGGTTGATCCTTGTCTAAATCTGACAATTGTAGAAAGAAATTTTATAAAAAAGAGCCTATGAGTTTAAGGAGGGGCACATGGGAGAGGTTGAAGGAGGCTCAGCTGGGAGGGGCTAGTGAGAAAGAACGGGGGGGGGGGAGAGCTAGAGGGAGAAAAAGGACAATGAAGTTGTATAATTATATTTTAACTTAAAATGTATTATAAAGGAAAAATTTTAAAGAGTCTATAGGAAATAGATGAGAACTGATAAATCACCGTAGGAGAGTCTCTTTATTCAATTTTTATCTAAGAAATAAATCACATTTTCACATGAGAGGAATAAAATGGATTTTCAAATTTTCTACTCTTTATAATAGCATATAATAATATCAATCAAATACCAAAAATAAATCAAAACAAGGTTATAACAGGATTTGATGTGAAATATATTATGAAACAAATTTTAAGGTTCTTTAACCTTAGCAGGAAAACAGTGTTCACATTTGGCACACTCTAAGAGAAGCATGTGGCTAGGAGGCTTTAAGGTGGAAGAATCCTGGCAGTTCTGAACTTTCTCTAACATCTTTCTCGGGTGTCCCTGATTCCTAATGGAAGTTAAACCACTCAAGCTATTATCTCTTAGAACAACATTGAAGAATAAACATACTCCAATTCTGGACTGTTAAGTGAAGAGACTCTATACAACCTGAGCATGCAAACATAGCTCTGTCAGGCCTTCCCCTTCTCCCACATTCTCTCTGCCTTGCTAAAAACATTAGATTACGTTCCTAAATCTAGTCACCAAGGAATATTCCCTTAATTGGCCACTTCCTTTTCCTGACAACTAAAATCCAACAATCAAAAGCCCCCTTGGCTCATGTAATTAATATGCCGAATCAAAGTATACCATGGTATCCTAGCTCATTCTAACAGACTTTCTGTGTTTTCCTTTTAAAAATCACACATGAAAGATTATTTGCTGCTGTTTTTCTGCCTGGGTCAGAAAGTGGCCACTTTTACTTTTCTTGTGCACTTAACAGAGAATCTTCTGTATGGAAATAGGTGTTTGAGGGCATTTGTGCCTAATCTGGGGTCTAGGAGGAAGGTCCCCCTGTGTGTGGATTCCTTCATTGAGGCCTATGGGTAGTCTTGTACCACATGACCTTACAAACCTAATTTCTGCTCAAATTTTGAACTACTTTTTTTTTTTTGCTGTTTTTTAAAGACATATATTGATGTAATGAAAAAAAAAAAAAACAAAAACAAAAAAACTTCAATCCAAAGTTAAGGCTCAAAAGACACTGATTTCTGTTCACCTCAGATTCCCTAAAACTTTCCAGTCAGGTTAAACACTATTATGAGCATTTATCAAAGGAAATACAGACTTCAAAAAATGACTCTCACATTTCTCCACCCAAATTTATAAATTCAGTCTGAGCCTTCTTGAATGTCTGCATATTTCTAGTTCCAGTGCCTAGTACAGTGTTCTGCTTCTTGCAAGCATTCAATGAGAGCTAATAAAATTGAATTGAAATTTAATTCAAAGTCTTTTAGAGAAAACTAAGTTTCTTTGTTTTTTATTTCTACTTTCTGGTAGTTTTCTGCTTTACACTAAGGAGTCTTTTCCCTAGATGTACTGAAGTTAGTTTTAGAACTTTATGATTAAAAGAATTAAAGCAACCCAATGGACAGTTTGAAAGGTTGAAAACAAAATGTCTCCTGTAACAATCATAGTTTGGTAATTGGGAGAGAAGTGCTTAGCATACCGCAGCCTTCACAATAACACCACTTCGAAAATTGGCAACTGAAGAAATACTATTGATTCACGAGAACAGTTTCTCCAGAGTATATTTAGTAAGTCCTGTGTTACAAAAAGCATTATAAAAATTAGTAAGTATTCAAATTATATTGAGCTCTTTTGTTGAGTAACAATTTCCTTTCAGACTGTAACATTTTGTTTGGCAGGGGAGGTAATTAAGGAAGAAAATAAAGAACTCAAAATAACTTCAGGAATTCCCTGAAATTGATCAGATTTACTTGACCCCTCCCTCCTCAGAAGAATATAAACAGTAGAAAGTGTTTATATAGATTGTCACTCTGTAAGACAAAACAAGCTGCAAAAAAGACTTTCAGACAAGCCCACTACCTCGAAGAAGCAGGAACCAGCCAAACAGCTTGAAAGCAACAAGAGATTAGCTAAACCATCTGGAAGAAACAAAACCAGTTCAGCTGCTTGGAAGAAACTCAGACCAACTATAACACCTGGAAAAGACCTGTTTACCTGCCTGAAACTATGCAGTATGCTCTACAATCTAGCTTTTGTAAACTGTCAACCATGCTGGGAAGTACTCTGGTACTATCTTTGAGTAATTTCTGGTCTTAGGTTACTCGTATGCATATTTCTCTTAGTAGCTCCAATAAAACTCACTAGTTCAGCAAATTGGACTTTGGTGGTATCCATACTTTGGTCTGTTATCACTTCCCTATCCGGGACAAGTAAGTGTGTGTGTGTATGTGTGTGTGTGTGTGTGTGTGTTCCCAAGAAAAGTCTATTAGACAACATCTTTGAAAATGGTACAGAGACAGATTCAGTATCCATATATGTCCATTTTTTTATTTATTTATTTATTTATTTATTTATTTATTTATTTATTTATTTATTCATTCATTCATTCATTCATTCATTCATTCATTCATTTATTTATTTATTTATTTATTTATTTATTTATGTGAATAGCTAGCCCATTCCCATCCCATCTATCATCTTACCGGAAAGAGAAGCCTGAATGATTCAGAGGACTGTAGAGTAACACAAGTCTTCCCCATAATGTCCTATTTATTTTCTGGAGCCTCAAAAACCTTTTTCTCCTCATCAGTCCGATAGAGAAGAAAATGAAAGTGTTTTTAATTGGAGGGACAGAGTTTTATCTGAACATGTAGATATGTTAAGAATTGGACTATAAGGAATTACTCACATTGATTTTCTAGAGTCATGCCAATATTAAAGCTTAAAATACAGAAAATAAAAATAGAGACATTCTCAGCACCATTACATACACATGCTCAGAAGGAAAAAAAATCAAGGTATTTTTACTTTAATCTTGCATAATCAAAAAAAATGTGGTTTTGTATTGTTTTCTTCTAGACAGGATTTCTTTGTTTAACAATTCTACCTGTCTGGGAACTAGCTCTGTAGACTACATATTTGTTATTTTTAAATGGAATAGAAAAATAATCCTACCTTTCTTACAGAATTTCTCATAAATATAATTCAGACTTCCTACTTGACAGAGGAAAAAATGCAAAAAAAAAAAAAAAATGTGTGGTAAAAATGTGTGCCAAGTGTAAGCAGCCTCTCTTCTCTCAAGTGTGATTAAAGCAAGCCTCCCAATAAATTTGGTTTCCAAAACACTAGTGATTACTTTAGATTTTTTAAAAATTGAATGAACAATTTGTTTTCATAAGATGACATATTAAAAATGATTATTTTAATCTACACTACACATCTCCTCAGTCCTTGTCTGTGCTGGCCACCTCTCTTAGATGGCTCCTGGTCATGTATATTTTCTGGATTTGTACTTTGTGCTTCCCCTCCCACAGTTATTCAGTGCTGACTCTGGGTTTATAATGAGTGTGATGGTTTATTACTTCTGAGACTCAATCATAAAATGAACTTTATTCCCCTGTGATGTGGGATAATGTTCCTCTCAGAAATGGTAGCTTATCAAACAAAAAGTCCATAGGACACCTCCCTTTAAGTTGTTGGTCACTGGAGCCCAATTAATGCAGGCTATTGCTGTTGTTCTTAGTTGTCCACCAAAACTTGACTGTAAGATGCTATTGTCAAAGACATCACAGACTTTGGCCATAGGACATGGAGAAATCAAGCTATTACTGCCCTGGAAGAGTGTTCCCTGCTATCTAGGGAAGGTTCTATGCAAGTTGCTAAGGAAGAAAATTCATGAGCAGTCTTTAACCCTTCAAACTACAGTAATGGCTGGCCTGACAAAATAAGTCTACTGTGTTGCAAAAGAGGCAAGAATGTTAAGGAGTTAACCAACTTCTTTCTGCTTAGATTCAAGGCCTACATCATAGGTGGGAAGTCACAACTTGTTCTATAAACTTTACCAAGAATCTGTGGGTTGGAATGCCATATGCCATATGGGAAAACCTCCTACCATTATTTAGCTAAATGGATATGGTCTTAAACTGCCTTTTCACTACTTAGTCTTATACATATAGATTAGTGAAACTCTTACCCATTTTTAGAGCATCTTACTAAAGTGCAAAAGATAAGTGACTGAAATGCTCAGCCCCAAATGAGGCATCTATGTTTCTCCTCCCCCAAGGATCAGAGGTCATCACAGGAAAGATGATGCGTTCATAAAAACTTCTGCAAATTAGTTCTTCTGAATATAACCTAACTATTACAATTATGAACTCATAGCAGCTGTGACCTGTATAAGACCTTCACAATATCAAGCCACTGGTAATTCCAGTATAGATCAGAGAGAAGCTCATCAGACTCTTAACTCTGCCTGAGAGTTATTGGTAGTTGATGGCTTTTGGGGAAAGGACAAGGCATTTTTGTCAGGAATATGGTTTCTGAAATTAGAATCTGTAGATTCTTAATGATCAAAAAATGATATGACATTTGAAAAGTGGTGTAGGTGGGTGCCTAGGAAAGTGAAAGCAGGGGTGACTATAATAATGCATCATATCTAGTATAAAATACTCAAAGAGTAAATAAAATTTGTTTGTTTTTAAGAATTTATCTCCTATCAAGCCTTCTTGAGTTGGGAGGATAGGTGTCATGATATGGAACACCAAGCTACATCCTGGAGTGGCTCACAGGAAGAATTGAATCACCCAGTCAATGGAAGCCATGCTAAAATCAATCCTCCAACCCAGGTCAGCTTTCACATAACTGAGAATTGACCCAAACCCGTAGCAATAAGTATCTAAAGGCATGGTGTCAGATAAGAGAACCAAAAATAATAAATAGAGAAAACAAGAAGTAAAGATAAAAACAATAGCTGTGACTAGAAGTTTTTGCATAACATCATGAATATGCCAAGCAAATATATTAAGTGCAGCATAATATATACTATTTTCAGAGTGAGAAATAGTCAAGATCAGCAGAGAGCTAAGTCAGATAATGTTGGCAAGGAGAACATGGAACACCTCAGACAGAACTGCCTTAGACTAATAACCACAGACCAGAGACAAGAATCAGATCCCCCCAAAATGCAATCTAATTCCTGAAGGAACTTTCTCTAGCCTCAGGTAGGATTTACCAAGTTTATCCTGGGCAGCAACACAGAACTAAAGTTCCATTTATTTTTTCATGGGGTCTCTAAGTAAATCTTGAGTGGGTCTGGTTCCCCACAGAGAGACAGCTAGAATCCAGCTGCAACTGCATGAGACAACCAAACCTGACACATTACAATAAATGGTTAATTTATGTTTTATATCTATATATATGACTTATATATACATATATATGTTATAGACGCGCCAGTGATTATGTGCGAACTTCCATCTCCTACAATCCTCTCTACCCACCATATGTCTCTTCACCATTCCCCAGACATACAATATAGCCACCGTTTTCTGCCTCTTAAGTTGTCAGAAATACCATCACTTCTACTCTTCCTCCTAAATCAGAAGACACAGCTACTTTTTATCTTGATTGTATCCTTTCTTTTTAAAAATATCAAGTTATTTCCCAATAATTTATTTTCCTTATAGTCAATAATCTTGATCTTTGTTAAATTAAGACATAGATACAGTGTCATGAGAAACCTCAGATCTTGAATTGACTTGAGTGGATGAAGAATACTTTCTACAATGGTTCATACCAATAATCTCCCATGCCTAAGACGGAGGCAGAACACCAAATTAAAAGTGAGTTGGAGCTACATTGTAAGCTTAAGTCTTCCTGGACTTCATGGAAAAGCCCATCTCAAAACCAAAACAAAAGAAAGCCATCAAAGAAGGGTAGGTACTTTTTGCATTCAAGTAATTAAACCATACTTTATAGTAAATAAGCAAAGAGGCAATCCCATTAAAACTTAATAGTAAATAAGCAAAGATTTTTTTCTTTAGACAACTGTGAAAATGCACTAGAGCATTTGATTGTGATTAACTTCATTTGTTTAATGCTTGTAACTTACCATGCAATAGTTCTCAAGCCTGAAAAAGAAAATAACTGCACATAAGGTGGATCTCTGGCCAATAGTTAAAATGTTTGGTTGGAACTCATGGCAGAAGAGTGGGAATTATAGGCTTCCTGTAAAATAAATTTATTCTTCCCCTTTATTCCCCTAAAATAAGTAATGTTATCTTTATGTTTCAATATTCTTTGCTCAATTGAAGTACATGTTTAAATATTTGGGGGAAAAGGAAGGAGGGGGAGAATTTCTATTTAAGTTATCCATAAACTTTTCCTTTAATTCTAGACTTAAATAATTAATATGCTAGTTACTGTGGGTTTTTTGTTACCAAATATATAAACCACAAGAAAGATAAAGATGTGAAACTTCTCTGACCATCTCCCCTCTGTCTTCTCCTCATAGTCTGTTATACTCTCATCGTGTACCCCTGACAAGACCACCATGGAGTTGACTTTATGATGCAAGAACAAAGGTTTCTTTATTCAAGCCCACGTAAGGATCTCATCCAACAACCCTATGCAGTGAGTGACAGAGGAAGGCCCTGAGCACGTATTATAAGGGGTTGTGTAGAGAAAAGCTACAAGCAGTGGGCTGTATGTCTTGGTGCTGTGTGATTGGATAATGATACTAAAGATGAAGTGATCCTTTAGAATAACTGGTCAAGTTACAGGCACATAACCAGTAAAGTCTGTCAGGATGCCTTCAGGAAACCATAAGATGTTGACAGAATATGAGACATTTACAGAGACACTTGGTTTTTGTTAATTTTTTTTGTACTGCCTACATCCTATATTGTTGGATCTGTATCCTGTTTTTGCTGGTTTCAGGATATATCTTCTTAATTGTATTGTTTCAGCATATTCCCAGGGTTTGAGTTCGGCCTCTAGACACCAGATGTCTTAACATGATGGTTTGTTCCCAAGATGTAGCTGATTCTACTCCTTCAGGACTCTTCATTTGCAGCATTGCCACTGTTTGATGCTCTTAATGTTTGTTTTCTTCACTTGAAGCCAGAAAAAAAAAAAAAACAGAAAAATTGACCACATTTACTGGCAATAGATATTTAAAGATTAAACTTGAGGGTTTTGTCGTTTTTGTAAATCTCTTTTATTTGTGCTTAAACTTCATTTTGTAAAAGCTTCCTATCTTTGTTAATAAATAACCTGCAATTAAATGAAAATATATTAGAACAGCTTAGCAGTATCAAACATGGCATCAAACCACTTCCTAAAGATCTACCTATAAGCTCACAAATAAAGGCTACTGTTAGCCAGATACAACATCTTCTTCCAGTAAATGGGGAAAAGAGCCTTGGCTGAATAAGATGAAGAGAATAAAAGACAGTTGAAGGTTTGATGCTAGCAAAGACATTTACATCGCTCCCTTGAAATCTGAAAAACACTACAGAAAAGGAAAGAAAGAATACACTAGCAGCAGGATGGGAAGACAGAGTGTCAAATTATTTATCCTAAGCAAAATATAAACATGGAAATCACAAACTCACAAAAGCTGTGATTACACTTGGTACACAGAAGCCAGGTCCTACCAGTCACCTATGGAAAAGAAAAGGATGCATAGAGCATTACTGAAGTAACCAAGACACAGAATACTGTGAGGTCCTCTCTCTGGAACCTGTATAAGGCACAGGCCATATGTAAACACCAATAGCCAATATAAAGAGATCTTTGTTAAGCAAAGAGACAAAGTTCCTGAATCTGAATCAGGTAGAAATAGCAGAAAATGGCTTTGCAAGAGGGATTTTTAAAGGGAAAAGGGGGAAGGTACATACTAGGATGAGTTAAGGGTAAGTTGGTAAATTCTTATTGGACATGGTCACCAGGGTAACCAAAGAGGGAATTTTGACAGTTGGACTTTAATGAACAGAAATAATATAGGCATAAGTGGCTAGCTTTAGGAATGTGAAAGTGTCTAAATAAGGGAATACAATGGTTTATCAAGGGAGAAAAATGGGGAGGGCAAGGTCTTCCACTGTCATGTTTGCCATATTTGAGCCTGATAAGAAGTCCTTCATTCCTATCATTTTGTTTTATAATTAAGTCATTTGGTATGGGTTAATGGTTGTCATTATTCTGGATACTTTTAGCTTTTATTGAGAGCAAAGATCAAGAAAAGGATTTAGATAAAAGCAATGATGAAGAAGTTAGGGGAAGTAAAAGGCTTAAAAGAAAAGAAAAAATTTTTATTAAGTTCTGGGTCACTTAAGAACCTAAAATAATCTTTGAAGTTATATATCAGTGATTCCCTCACAGGATATCTGGCTTGCAGAAAAGTGTTTTCAGAAGCCAGAAATCCTCTCAGACCATCAATGAACTGTCCCCATGCCCATATAAAACATTCACTGAACAGAATGAAAAATAATGTTATCTTCAATAGTGAGAGGTTGGTAACTCCTGGGGAGGAGCTGATTAAAAATTTGGTTAATTACTTGTCAACTTTAGTCAAAGAAGAGGAGAGACAGTTAAGAAATAGATGGGTAGATAATATATATAAAGAACTCAAGAAACTAGACATTAAAATACCAAACAATCCAATTAAAAAATGGGCTGTAGATCAAAACAGAGAATTCTCAGCAGAAGAATCTCAAATCACCAAAAGACATTTAAGAAATTGCTCAACATAATTAGTCAGTAGGGAAATGAAAATCAAAATGACTCTGAGATATTATCTTACACATCAGAATGGCTAAGATAAAAAAAAAAAAAAAAAAAAAAAACCACTGGCAGCATCTTATGTTGGAGAGGATGTAGAGCAAGAAGAACACTTTTCCATTTGTGGTATTGCAAATTTATACAGCCACTCTGGGAATCAGTATGGTGAAATTTAAGAAAACTGGGAATCAATCTACCTTATGACCCAATGATACCCATTCTTGAGCATGTACCTAAAGGATACTCAGTCATACCACAAGGACACTTGCTCAACTATGTTTAAAACAGCATGACTTGTAATTGCCAGAACCTAAAATCAACCTAAACTAACCCATTAACTAAAAAATGGATACAGAAATTATGGTACATATACACAATGGAGTATTACTTAGCTGCAAAAAAACAATGATATCATGAAATTTGCAGACAAATGGATGGAAATAAAAAATATTATCCTGAGTGAGTTACCACAGATTCAGAAAGATAAAAATGGTACATAGTCACTCATAAGTGGATACTAGGTATAAAGCAAAGGATAACCAGACTATAACTCACAGCTCCAGAGAAGCTAGTATCAAGAAGAAGCCTAAGAGGAACCCATGGATCACCTTTGGAAGAGGAAATAGATAAGAACTCCTGAGTAAACTTGGGGTGATGGAGGGCAAAAAGAAGGGGGAAGATGGAGATGATAACATGAGGGAATTGAATGGTCAAGCTGGAGGTGGGATGGAGTGGGAGAAAAATGAAAGAGATATCTTGATAAAGGGAGACATCATGGAGTTAGGGGGAAACATGGTACTAGAGAAGTCCCTAGGAATCTGTTACATGAGTTTTCTGGCCTGACTAACTGCATGGTCCAGATCTGCCTATGGCCACATTCTCCCCCCAAAATGACCCAGATGCTTATATTAATTTTATGTTGATTGGCCTAGGGCATAGGCATATAACTTGCTAACTCTTTACTCTTAAAATAGCCCATGATTCTTATTTTCAGCCATGTGGCTCGGTACCTTTTCACAGAGCAGCATAGTTCTCTGCATCTGCTGGCTTCTCTGGCATCTGTGGCATCTTTGCTCTGTTCTTCCTGTTCCCAGAGTTTTCTTAGTCTGGTAGCCCTGCCAACACTTCCTGTCTGCCTTCAGCTAACCAGCATTTTTGTTAAACCAGTAGGCAGGGCAATTATTTACAGTGGAACAGAACACAATCCCACTACAGGATTCCACAAGGATGACTTTAGATTACTAGAAATAGTAGAGATGGTTCCTAAACTTGCCTACCCCAGTAATCATCCTGGTGAATACCCTGTTACCTTAGAGTCTTTATCCCGTAACTGATGAAAGCAAATGCAGAGATCCACAGTCAAGCATTAGGTCAAGCTCCAAGATTCCAGTCAAAGAGAGAGAAGAGGGATTATTTAAGCAGTGTGTGTGTGTGTGTGTGTGTGTGTGTGTGTGTGTGTGTGTGTGTGTGTGTGTGTAGATTATGTGTCAGATCCAGACAAGTAACTGGGGTTGCTAAGGGCAGGCAATCTGCTGAAGAAACAAATGCAGACAATGAAGAAAATTGAGAGAAACCTGTAGTTTTAAAACCACCTGGACCCCAAGTTTGTTTCTGAGAGCTGTTATATACATTTTATAAGACACCATTCAAACAAAGCACAATACAAGCAGTTAAACACTATTTGAGAAAAGCCCATGCATCCTTGGAACTGGTAGTTTCATTTTCACATTATGTACCTTCTGCCAGCTCAAGTAGACTACATTAGCAAGATTATAAATTCTTTCCCAGGTGCTAGTTAGACTAGTCCTAGGGTTATCAAGGCTAAAGCAAGGAGCAAGCTTAACTGCTTTGAACTCTAGTGTAGCTGAATCACTGTGACTCTTTTACTTTGCTTGAGTCAGAAAAGACTCAAGTCACTATGAGAAACTGAGTCACTATATGGGCTTCCACAATTATGATGGGAAAATCTACAGAGGCAACTGAACCAAGCTAGTAGAAGCTCAAAAACTTTAGACCTATAGCTGTAGAGCATATATGGGAACAGACTAGGCCTTCTGCATATAGGAGGGAGACAGTTGTGTAGTTTGGTCTGCTTAAGGAGCTCCAGCAGTGAGAAGAGGCTTTATCCTGGTGCATGAGCTGGCCTTATGGAGCCCATTATCTTTAGAAGGACGCCTTGCACAGCCTTAATGTGGGGGGAATGGGGTGGTGGTAAGGTTGGACCTGCCTCAACCAGACTTTTCTGACTTTTAGAGGGAGGCATTATCTTTTAGGAGATGATGGAAATCCAGGGCAGGGGAGGCTGAGGCTGAGCAGGAAGGGAGACGAGAGGGAGATCTGAGGTTGATATGTAAAATGAACAAAATTTTTTAATTAAAAAAAATGGATGAAAAGTAGTAGAAAAACAATGATGACAGGAAACCCATAAAGGCCAGATTCAATTCATTATGATGGAGCAGTTTGTGGAGCTGTAATCAAAGAACGAAGTCCTTTGTAGCAGTTCCTCAAAAAGCCAGGTTAGCTTATAGGTATTTTCTTCTACTATCTCAATTTGTTGATGTAATAGCAACATTCTTTCCTGAGGAACAAACAACTTACTTCCTTCTCTGCTTTTAGGAGACCTAGGGATCAGTGATTTTGGAGGAAGACTTTGTCCAGAGTATTAAAAGAAGGAAGGCAGTGTTGGGAGTCAAGTTGTTAAAAATGAGCCAGCAAAATTCAGATTGTTTATATAAAGTCAAGTGAGGGACAACCACTACCAGAAAATAGAGTCTGGTTGCTTTTAGGAAAATTCAATTTAAGAGGTTCCCATTATAATAAAATAGTTTTTTTCTGGGGTTTCCAGGTGGATGTTGAAATTGAAATATTCGGAAAAAAAAGCTCTTTGAAGGGGTCTTTGTTAAATGGTGAAATAGATAATTAGTAATACATTGTAGGGTGGGTATAGATTGTTGAGAGAACCAGTCTTTAGTTCCCAAGGAGAATCTTGAATGTCTGTGGATAAGTGGTCAGTAGCTGGTAGAGGGGCATCTTGAATTGAGTCGCCAGTAAGAGAAACTGTGGCTAGAGGATGACATTGAAGAGAGAGACACAGAGAGCACTGGTAGACGTTAAAGAAATAGTCAGTCAAGGAGAAAAAGGATTTGTTGGGTAGCCCCAATCCAAATAAGGGTTTGACTAAGAGGGTCTATGTATCAAAGGGGAAAAAGATGAGGAGGTTTGGGTTTAGTTGTATCTTGTAGTTGAGAATATTGGATTTGTTCAGAGAAATATTATTTAAGGATAGCTGGATAGCCCGCATTTTTAAGAGAGTCAGTTGTTGGTAAATATTAATTGTGGTCATAAATGTCAAGGATTTTAAACTCATTTTCTTTTGTAAAATATACCTTGGGCTCCAGTGGTCCATCTCCAGTGGGTTATTGATGTACATTTGGATGGAAATACTCTTAGTGATTTGGAGGAGTCTGGGTCATATGACTGGTTCTTCAAAGACCTCACATTGTATGGTGCTGGTGGTCCAGTGAACTTTGCAAACCCAGTGGAGACATTGCCCATATCTGGAAAGACTAAGACATTCTACGGAGCTCCAGCAAGTGGAGGGTGGATTTTCATGGCTTGCAAAAACAGAATTGGATTGAACAGCAATTGTAGTCGGAACACTGTATCCAGATGAGAGACAAAATATCTTTACCAATCACCTAACCATTGTTTCTTTGGTTTAGGGGGCACTTCCTAACTTGAAATTGCCAGGCATATTGACAATTAAAATGGAAAAAAAAACAGAGTGGAAGAAAGGGAGTAAGACTCATTTTGTTCACAAATAGGAGGTAATGTGGAAAGAGTAATTTTAAGGATATGTGGACTGGACAAGAAGATGTGGATGCATACAAAAAGCAGAAACTAGGGAAGTATTGAAGAATAATGGAAAGGAAAAAAAGACATCAAAATATAGTTTTAGTTAGTAATACAAGTTAGATAGAAAGTGAATTAGGTGTAATCCTTTGGACTTAACCAAAACGGGATGAAGAATGGAATATTTTCTTTGAATTTGTCAATTGTTAACAGATTGGACATTACTCATGTAATTATTGTTTGTGTATTTTATATATAATTATTATACCTATTGTATATGATTTTTCTTATGTTAGTTATAACCTTTTTTATTTTTGACCTTATTTATATTAAGGGGATGTATGGTCATACAGTATATATTTAATAAGGGGGCAAAGCTTTAGATGAGATAAATGGACCCAATGTGGAATTTCCCAGAGCCTAATCCCAGTTGGGATCATGAGTACCACAGCATAGGGCCCTGTCCATCTGGGCTGTAGTGTCAGGTTGGTTAGAGGATACCAAATAATCAATTAAAAAATGATGTACAGATCTAAACAGAGAATTCCATTAGAAGAATCTCAAATAACCAAAAGAAAGACATCTAAAGACTTTTTCAACATGCTTAGATATGAGAAACATGAAAATAAAACAAGAGGGAGATAATATCTCCTGAGTAAATAAGTTGCATGGCAAAGAGTAAGGGAGGGTGAGAAGAGAACATAGGGAATGGGATATTAGAGTTGGGGGAAGGGCAGAGAGGGAGAGCAACTCAATATAGATATATTGATAGTGGGAGCCATTTGGGGGCTAGGGGAAAAATTAATGTTAGGGAAATTCTCAGGAATCTACAAGGATACCCCAGGTAAGACACCTCCAGGCAAGAGCAGAGAGGGTGCCTTAACTGCCCTTCCCCTGTAATCAGATTGATCACCACTATAATTGTCATCATAGAACTTTCATCCAGCAACTGATGGAAATAGATGCAGAGATCCACAGCTAAGCACTGGGTCTAGCTTTCATTCCAGGCAAAGAAAGAGATAAGAGATTATGTAAGCAAAGGAGCAAGATCATGATGGGGAAAACCACAGAGATATATAACCTACTGGCAGCTTACTGACTCTGGATTGATAGCTGGTAAACCTGCACGGAACTGAACTAGGCCTTATGAATGTGGATGACAGTTACGGGACTTGGGCAGTATGGGGAACCTCTGGAAATATGACCAGGATTTATCCCTAGTGCATGAACAGGAGTATATGGCAGGAAAGAATCAAACTTGAGGGATGAAATCAATAAAGAGAACAAGACAAAGAACCGATGAAACAATGAATTGGTTCTTTGAGAAAATCAACAAGATAGACAAACCCTTATCCACACAAGTTAAAAGACACAGAATATTCAAATTAGAAAAAGCAAAAACAAAAAGGGAAGGATGTAATATTATGTTTCTGGCCTGTCCTTTCCAGCCTAGCCATAAGGTTTAGATCTCCTCTCAGCCTCGCTGCCACTTAGCCCCATATCACATAAAGACGTATATTTATTTCATGCTGATGACTCAGACATATTGCTCGCTATCTCTTTCATCTTAACTCAACCTATTTCGATTCATCTGTTTAGCCATGTGGCTTGGTACCTTTTCTCAGAGCAGGAAAGATATCTTTTTTTCCCTCTGTGTCTGTTGGCGTCTCTCCTGGAATCTCAGCTCTGCTCTTTTGGTTCCCAGGATGTTTTCAGTTTGGTAGCCCTGCCCACACTTCCTGTTTGCCTTCTGGCCGATCAGCATTTTATTAAGCTAGTAGGAGGGACAAATATTTACAACATACCAGAACATGTTCTCACAGCAGAGGTAGAGCAACAGAAACAAAGGAGAGCCATAGTAACATTAGATCATATTTCAGAAGTCTGTACCCCACAAAATTGAAAAATCTAAAAGAATTGTACAATTTTCTTGATAGATACTGTCTTAGAGTGTGTACTGCTGTGAAAAGACAGCATGTCCTTGGCAGCTCTTTAAAAAAAAAAAAAATGGGGCTATCTTACACTTTCAGAGCTTTAGTCGATTATCATCATGGCAAAACAACAATAACAATAATTTTAAAAAAAATACCATGGTGGCGTGAAAGCAGACTTGGTGCTGAGAATTCTACATTTTGGTATACAGGTAACAGAAAGTAAACAGTCTATTGCCCTGGGCATAGCTTGGGCATGTATGAGATCTTAAAAACCACTCCTACTGTAATATACTTCTTCCAACAAGACCACGTCTCAAAATATTGCCACTCATTCAAACACATGAGTCTGAGTCTGGAGGAGACACACTCATTCAAATAACCACAGAGACCACTCACCAAAGTTAAATCAAAATCATAAAAAAATTAAATATAATATAATCACAAAGGAAATAGAAGTAATCATTAAAACTCTCCAAAAAAAAAAAAAAAATCACAAGACCTGACAGTTTCAGTGTAGAATTCTATCAAACTTACAAAAAAGAACTAATATCAAGACTCCTCAAATTATTTGACAATATAAAAACAGAAGGAAGATTGCCAAATTTATTTTGTGAGGTGACAGTCACCCTGATTCCCAAGCCACACAAAGACACAACAAGGAAAGGGAATGGCAGATCAATTTTACTTATGAACATTGATGCAAAAATATTTAAAAACTAAATCAAAGAACTCATTAAAAAGATCATTCATCATGATCAAGTAGGATTTATCCCACAAATGAAGTGATGGTTCAACATTAAAATCTGTAAATGAAATTCAACATATAAACCAACTGAATAAAAATAATCATTTCATTAAAATTTGTCAAAATTCAACAGTCCTTAATGACAAAAGTCTTAAAGAGATTAGGAGTACAAGGCACATACCTAAACATAATAAAGACAATTTACAACAAGCCTATAGCCAGCATCAAATTAAATGAAGAAAAAGTTAAAGCAGCTCCACTAAAATGAGGAATAAGACAAGACTGTCTACTCTCTCCATATCTATTCAAAATAGTACATTTAAGTACTAACTAAAATAATAAGACAACTAAAACATATCAAGGGAATACAAATTGAAAAGAAGTCAAAGTATTATTATTTGCATATGATCTGATAGTATATATAAGAGACCCCAAAATTTCTATAAGAGAATGCTTACAGCTGATAAACACCTTTAGTGAGGTGCCTATATACAATATTAAAATTTAAAAAGTCACTAGTCTTCCTATATACAAATGACAGTCTGAGAAAGAAATCAGGAAAAATTACACCCTTTATAATTAACACAAATAATTCATAATATTTTGATGCAATTTTAAACATGCAAGTGAATTAAAAACTTCAAAATCTTTGAAGAAAAAAAGTGGAGAAGATATCAGAGGATAGAATGTTCTTCCATGCTCATGGATCTGTAGTATTAACATAGTAAAAATGGCCATCCTAACAAAAGCAATCTACAGATTCAACACAATTTCCATTCAGATTACAACAAAATTCTTTACAGACCTAGAAAAAAGTACTCAACTTCATATGGAAAAACCAAAATCCCCAAATAGCAAAAGCAAATCCTATACAATAAAAGAACTGATAATTTTGTTGTCCCTGATTTCAAGCTGTAGAGCTGCAGTAATTAAAAAAAAAAAAAAAACTGCGTCATATTGGCATAATCAATGGAATCAAATCAAAGACACAGATGTATATTTTATATATAATATAATTTTCAACAAATAATGCTGATTTGACTGGATGTCAGCATGTAAAAGAATGCAAATAGATTTATATCTCTAACCCTGTTCAAAACTCCAAATGGATTTATAACCTCAAGATAAAATCATATACTCTGAACCTGATAGACGAGAAAGTGAGGAATAACATTGAACACACTGGTATTAGAAACAAGTTTCTGAACAGAATACCAATAACACAGGTACAAAGATCAACATTTAATAAATAGACCTTCATGAAATTTAAAGGCTTCTATAAGGCAAGGGACACTGTAAATAGAAAAAAAATCAGCCCACAGAATGAGAAAAGATCTTCACCAACTCCACATCTGACAGAGGCTAATGTTCAATATATATATTGAACATTATATATATATAATTATATATATAATTTATATATATATATATAAACCTCAAAAAATAGATATTAGCAAACTGAATAATCCAATCTTTAAAGGAAGAGACAGATCTAAACTGTGAATTCTCAATAGAGAAAACGCAAATGGCCAAGAAACATCCTTAGCTATCAGGTAATGCAAATCAAAATGACTCTGAGATTCCATCTTACACTTGTCAGAATGACTAAGAGTTAAAACACAAGTAACAGTTCGTACTGGTGAGGATGTAGAGCAAGGGGAACACTCTTTCACTGCTTGTAGAAGAAAAAATTTGTACAGCCATTTTGGACAAAGATTCCTTAGAAATTTGGAAATAAGTCTACCTCAAGACCCAGCTATTCCACTCTTAAGCATATAGCCACAGAATGTTCCATCTTATCATGATACTTGTTCAACAATGTTCATAGCAGCTTTAATCATAATATCCAGAAACTGTAAACAATCTAAATGTCCCACATCCAAAGAATGGATAAAGAAAATGTGGTACATTTACACAATGGAGCATTATTCAGCTATTAAAAACAACGACATTATAAATATTGCAGGCAAACAGATAGAACTTGAAAAATCATCCTGAGAAAGATAAGCCAGACCCAGAAAGACAAACATAGTATGTACTTAATTATAAGTAGATATTAACTGTAAAGATAATTATGCTTTGGTCCACAGACCCAGAGAGGCTAAGTAATAAGGAAAGCTTAAAGCAGGATGCAAGAAGTTCCCTGGGAATGAGATTTAGAATAAATTTTGCTGGAAGACTGAGGTAGGTGGGGTTGGGAACAGGAGGGATCAACCGGTGGGAAGGGAAAATATCCTTGGAGACACTACTAGCATTATAGGGTGAGGTGGAAACCTATTGTAATGGAAACTCCATGGAACCTATAAGAGTGACATATTCCCTACTAATGGGGAATATGGTCCCTGAACCAACCATCTTTTGTAACCTTGGAGAGCTTCAAGTGGATAGACTGGGACACCAAACCAGCCATAAAACTTTTGACATGTATTTTGTTCTGCCTGGGAAGTTTTCTTAGACTGGAGCTGTGACGTTTTGAAAAAAAAAAAAAAAATGACTTCCAAAGCGAGTGGCACTATTAGTTGGAATAGGTGTGGTCTCTTTGGAGTAAGTGTGGCACTGTGCAGTTGAAGGTTGAGAAGATATTCTTAAGCTATCACTTAGTGTCTCAGTTCACTTCCTGTACCCTGTAAAATTTAGGACACTAAGCTCCTCCACCAGCACCATGTCTACATTTATGTCACCATGTCCTATCATGAAGATAATGAACTGAATCTCTGAATTATAAGTCACATAATTAAATATTCTTTCTTTATAAGAGTTGCTATGGTCATGGTGTCTCTTTTCAGCAATAGAGAAACCCTAATTAAGATAGAAGTTGGTGCCAGGGATTGGGGTATTTCTGTGATAGGCCTGACCATGCTTTTGTTTGTGAGAGAAGACTGAATTACCCTGGAGACTCCAAGGGGTTGGAGAGGCCAGGACAAGATGATACATGCCAAGGAAAGCTTCTCACAGGAAATAGAACAAGCCCAAGGAAAAGAAGTATGTTGCAGTCAACAAAGCTGAAAGGAATTGGATATCTTAATGGTACTTTGATATCAAATATGGCAATGAAGACTTTGAAGCTTTCCCAGTAGGTTTTTGGTCTTTCTTTAGTCCAATATTTCCTCACTATGCTTCCTTCCCTACATTTTAGAATGATAATATATTCTGTACCATTATATACTAAAAGTTTATGATCTGCTTTTTGATTTTGAATTTAAAGGGGATTACAGTTAAGAGATTGCATGAATGTCAAAAGAAACTTTGAACTTAGACTTTTAAATTTGGTACTGTTATAAAACATGGGAATTTTTGAAGTTGGACTAAATGCATTTTTGCCTTATGTCTACAAGCCTTTGGAGGCCAGTGAGTAGAATGTGGTAACTTAAAAGAAAATGACCTCCAAAGTGAGTGGAACTATTTGGAGGTATGGTCTTATTGGAGTATGTGTGGTTTTGCTGGAACAACTGTATCACTGTGAAGATGAGCTTTGAAGTCTCATACATGCTCAAGATAATTCCCAGTATCTTAGTTCACTTCCTGTTGCCTGCAAGATATAGGACTCTCAGTTATCTCTCCAGCACAATGTCTGTCTGCGTGTCACCAGGCCCTACTATGATGACAAGGGACTGAACCTCTAGATTGTAAATCACACAATTAAATCTTTTCCTTTATAAGAGATGCATCATCATGGTGTCTCTTCACAACAATATAAACACTAACTAAGACAGGGGCATAACAGGATCATCTTCAAAGAGACCAGAGAGTCTTCGTCCAAATGATGGTAGCAGATACAGTCCCACAACCAAAAATTTGACAGAGCTCCAAGAAGCAGAAGGAGAAAGTGAAAAGATCAGAGGACCCAGAGAGCTCAGAGACACCAAAAGGACATGGCCTACAGAATTAATTGACCAAGATTAATGGGAGCAAACAAAGATCAGGAAGCCTGTAGGAACCTCACCTAGGTTTTCTGCTTACATGTTATAACTGAGTAGCTTCGTATTCTTGTGGTCAGGAGTGGTCACTGAGTCTTTTGACTATTTTGGGGACACTTTCCCTCTTACTGGGCTGCCTTGTCCATGACATGATGGTATCCTTGACATGATGGTATGTACCTGGTCTTATTGTAGGATTATGTGGTTGCTATCCCTGGGAGGCCTAATCTTTTCTGAGGGTAGACATAGTGTATAGATCTCAGGAAGAGGGGAGAGACTGGAAAGAGGAGAGGAAAAGGAAATTATGGTCATGAAGTAATATATGAGAGAATAATTTAAAATTAATTCACAAAATACAAGCTCTTCTATATAATAATGACAAACATGCCTAGCATCACCTCACACAACAGACCTAAATTTAAAAAAGTATCTTGAGGTAACTCCAACCAACAAAGTGAAAGATTAGTATGGTAAAAAGTTTAAGATACTAAAGAAAGAAACTTAAGAACATATTAGAAAATGGAAAGATCTCCCATGCTCATATATTGGTATCATTGATGTGGTAAAAATGGCCATCCTACCAAAAGCAATCTTTAGATTCAATGCTATCCCCATCAAAATACCAACACAATTCTTCATAAATCTTAAAAAGACAATCTTTAGCTTCAAATGAAAACCTACACACATAAAATAACCCAGAATAATTTTTAACAATCCCAAATTATAACAGAACTATAGAAGATACCACAGGCCTCAATTTCTAGTTGTGCTACAGAAGTATAGTAAACAAAAACAGCATGGTGTTGGCATTAAAAAACATACAGATTGATAAACAAAATAAAATTTCAAAATCAAACACATCTATGCACATTTGATTTTTGATAAAGAAGTCAGAAATATACATTAGACAGAAGATAGCATCTTCAACAAATAGTATGGGTTGGCCAACACTGGATGGTTGCATGTAAAAGTTCAAATAGATCCATACTTACTACACTGCTCAAAACAACTCCAATTTACCAAAAACACCAACAAAAAATCAGACACAATAATCCTGATAGAAGAAAAAGTGGGAATAGCCTTGAACTCATGGACACATGAAAACACATTCTGAAGAGAACACCATTATTACAAATACTATGATCAACAATTAGTAAGTAGGACTTAGGAAACTTAAAAGCATCTGTACAGCAAAACAGACAAAACAGCAGCCTATAGAATGGAAACATTTTTTACCAATCACACATCTAATACAAGGCTAAAATGTCTAAAGAACTCAAAAAATACATATATCAAGAAAACAAGTATCCCAATTAAAAAGACAGAGCACAGATCTAGACAGAGATTTATCAATAAAGGAAACTAAGATGGCCAAGAAAAAGTTAAAGAAATGTTCAACGTTTTTAGTCATTAGAGAAATGCAAATCAAAATTACTTTGAGATTTTAATCTTACCTACTTCCTAATGGCTATGATCAATTAAACTGACAGGTAATGCTATTGAGGATGTGGATTAACGAATAATGATCCATTTCTGTTCGGACTGAAAACTGATACAACCACTGTCAAAATCAATGTGGTCATTATTTAGCATGATGTGAATTCATCTATGAGACTAAGTTTCTATTCTCCCTCTCTGTCTGGGCTATTTCATAGAAATCACATAAAGCCCTTGGAAAAAGCCCAAGTTCCAGTACCTGTGCAACTGACCGTTACTGAGAACAAGCTGTGGTTAGATTGCTAGGCAACCTAGCTCTGAGAACTTTCCAACCTGCACCGACTTCCTGCTTGGCTTGCCATAAAACCTTCCTGAGAAAAATAGAATTTCACAGTTTGATCAGAATACCTGTCTTGTCGCTATTCTTTGTGTCTCTTTTTCCTATTATTCACCGGTGCCCCTTCTAGAGTCTCTGTTGAAGACCCTGATGGCCGGGGCAATATCCCTCAACTTAAGGATGGATTAAAAAAAACTGGTACACTCACACAACAGTAAGACCAGACTCATAAGAAAAATATGCTATCTATTCACTTATATATGGGCATTATCTGTTAAATCAATAATAACCAATCGACAATCTGAAGAAGCACAGAAGTTAGATATAAAGTACGTGGAAGAAATATATTTTCTAGGAAAGGAAAACAGAATAGATAGCTGTGGATGGATAGGAGTGCAGGGGTGCGGGAATAGGAAGATCAAGCAGGAAGGGGGAGAGGAGAAGGGGCTTAGGGAGAGAATACAGGGAGAGACAGCTAAAATTGATGGCCATTTTAAGGGGTTGCACAGAAATCTAATCCAATAGAAGCTTCCATATATATATATATATATATATATATATATATATATATATATATATATATATATATGAAGATGATATAAATAAAATTGGCAAATAATATTAGAGACAGAGCTGCAACTAGTTATCTATTGTCACCAAATAAAACCTCAGTATCAGAATTGAGTTGAATCTACTTGAGTTGTCGACCACTGAGGTCCCATGGGACTCCTCAAACAATCCAAACTATTATTAAGACTATAGGCTGCTCTCCACAAACTGATGGCTTTTGATCGTTGCCTTTTACTCTTTCTAATTGAGGGCTTTCCACCCAGCTCCCAAATAAATCACACACAGAGTTTTACTCTTTCTTAAAAATACCTACTCTCAGATTGGCTTGTTTCTAGACAGCTTGTCTTAACTTGCACTATTCCATCTACATTCTCCCTCTAGGATTTTAACCTTTTCTATTTCTGCATATCTTTTCTTATGTTCTTACTCCATGCCAGTGAGCCTGGCTGGCTGGCTCCTTCTTTTCTCACTCCTGATTCTCTTCTTCTTTCCCAAGTACTTCTATTTATCTATTTCTCCCTATCTTTTCTCCTGACTTGCTATTGGCCATTCAGCTCTTTATTATACCAATCATGTATTTTTGACAGGCAAAACTGCTTCACAGACTAAAACAAATGCCAATAGATGTAACACATCTAGAACTGATATACGACAACAGATAGCATTGCCCTGATGTGGGAATGTCTTTCTGTATACTGTGAATATCAATCTTTAAATAAAGAAGCTGTTCTGGCCCATGACAGGCACCACAGAAAAAGTAGAAGAGGAAATCAGAGCATAGGTAGGAAAAGGGCGGAGTCAGGCAGATCAAGCCAGTGCAGATCAAGCCAGCCGCCCAAGAAGAAACATGTAAGTAATACAGGTGAGCCAAGGGCCATGTGACAGACAGATTAATAAAAATGGGTTGAGTTAAGATGAAAGAGCAAGCTAGCAATGTGCCTGAGCCATAGGCCAAACATCATGAAGTTAATATAAGCAACTGAGTCATTTTGGGGGGACTTAGCAGCAGCGGGTGTCTAAGGGGTCTGGAGTGGCAGGTCTGTGGGTCTGGATCTCTGGCCGCCCTGTGCCATGAAACCATATTCTAACATTGCCCATTGTTGAAGTCAACACATACACTACTTTCACTCAATAGGGCCTTCACTCCCATGTTCTAAAATGTTTGGTAGAGAAAGGCACTCTGCATGCTAACTAATGAAAATGATAAAAACCAACCCAGTCATAAACCTCTTGAACTACAATCTGTTATGTCTGCAAAACTATGATAGCACAATGATACAGTAAAGCTTGTCAGAGGTCCAGCCAATATCTGATTTTACTAAAGGCCCACTCACTCTATGAGACAGAATTCATACCCAACCATTCTTGGCTGACCAAGAAACCAAGACTAGATATTGCAGGAATCTAGGATAATACTATCAAACACTATAATTCAAAACAAACAAGCACAGCAATAAAATGACTCCATTCTACTATTTTGCTGTAGTCATAGAGCATTACCTTGCTCAACCATAATCAAAGAAGCTTCCTATTGCAGAAGATGGAAACAAACCGAGATTCCCAGAGCCAGCCATTATGCAGAGAGTGACAGACCTTGGAATACTCAGCTTTAGAGAAGATATCACCATAAAATCCCTCACCTCAGAGACCAGAGAAACTTGTAGAAGAGGAGATGCGTAAGAGTAAAAACAAGATGGGACAGAGGGCACAAAAACCAAAGCAAACAAAAAACAAGATGGAAACAGAAATGCACTCACAGAGACTGACATAGCATGCACAGGGCCTTCATAGATCTAGATGGGATCCTAGAGCTAAGAGAAGACATAGGCAGAAGCCGTCATGCTGACATAGAAGTTTAATAACTTTGACGTAGAAGAAGAATAACCATTTCCATATAAAAATTTTGTCTTCTCTAAGGAAGTTTCACTGGGAAAAGAAACTACTCTAAAGGTAGGCCGCATGCTTGCGGATACATGGCCAACAGGAAATGAACTCAGTGGCTTTGAAGGTTACTTTTCTCATGATGTCGTAAGAGCTTTCTCTTTTCTTTTTTTTTAATTTTTTAAATTAAATTTTTAATTTTTAAATTTTTCTCTAGTGAGAGACAGAAATGAAGTGGCTCTGGCTGGGAGAGGAGGTGCACAGAAACTGAAGGAATAGAAGAAGGGGAAATCATAATCAGGATGTATAATATGAGGGAGGAACTGTTTCTAAAAAGAGGACAAAATAAGCAAAGATGGGGCATAGTGACTGAAGGGGAATTTTAGGAATGCATTAATTCTCGGCTTCAGTATTATCTAGGTAAATGGTTTGTGAGAAACATAATCACTAAAAGTAAAATTCTAACCAGCTTCCTCCCTCTGTGTCTCTGATGTTTTCTTAGAGTCAACGACATTAATCAGAAATTATTTCTATTGCCATATCAGTCAGTCCTCTCAGAAGATAATAGCCTTGGAAATAGAGAGCATCCTTCAATTAACTTCACAATTAACCTCACAGTGCCTTCTCTGCTCCAGATTCTTGTCTTCCACCTGTGTCAACCCTCATTGCCAAGGCCAGATGTCAACAATGGCATTATCATCAGATACTAGCTTTCTAGCCAGTCTTGCTGGGTATTTCTGTTTCTCCAGATATGGGCTTGGGTTTATTTGGAGATTCACCAGTCTGACCACAAGTAAATATTAACAGAGAAGAGGCTTAGTGAGGCCTACACCTGAAATTTGGGATTTTGAAGGCATAGCCCTGAGTTACATTAGATGAGAGTTTATAAAGACCAAGCCCACAAAACCACATACAATCACATATCCTAAGTGAAATCAATGGCTCTTAGCAAACACATGTCTTACAGGTCCTAGTTATCTTGTGCAAGCAAATTTGTTTACAGAATCAGAAGGCATGGGTAGCATTGTGACCATTGCCTTGCATAAACAACAGTTTCATTAAAAACAAGATCAGGCCATTACTAGAATATCTCTTAGTATTCTGGGAAGTTATCCGCCTTTGGACCAGTGACAGGGTTCTGTTTCTTGTGGGTTCAGCTTTCACAGGCTAGAGGCTTGAAAGCTAGAGACATTTTGTTTCATAGTTCTTTCAAGCTCAGTAATTTTAACCTTTAAATACTCCCAGGATTTTTGTAGTTTATATCACTGCTAGAGGAGTAAACAGAAATCAGATCGCGTCAATAGTGTCAAACACTAAAATGGCTCCCACTTCACTCGAGAACAAACAGAAAGTTCTAGAATTGTAAAAACCATCCAGTCGGTAGCTATTGTCTTCTATTAGTCTTATCTCATCTACCACTCACTCTGCTGAAAATACAGTTATAACTCACTATTTTTCTCATTCAGCTGAACTCTATATGGTGAGAAATTTTTTTAAGTATTCTTCATCCCTATATGTTTAGCCTCTACAATATCTAGCAGTTACTTGAGAAACGTCAAATTAATCAGCTGCTCCAGGGCCAAGACTGGCCCCATGTTTATGCTTTTTCACACACATGCATATATGTATATTTATATACCTAAATGTACAAACATAAACGCATATATGTTGGAATACATTGCTGGATGGTTAGAGGTTGCAGTCTTCCATAGTCTGACAGCTCTCTCAGCTCTGCAATACAGAAACCCCATATCTCTCCAAAAATGCTTCCTGCTCTCTACCACTCTACCTGCTCGTGTCTGGAGAATGTCCCTGGGCCAGGAGTACTAAACTTATCTAAAAGCTGTCTCTAAGCCTGGATGCCTGATTTACCCTTAGCTTGACCCTTGGCATAGATCCCTGCTAAGAAGACTTGCTCTAGGAGCTCTGCCATAGGACCCTACTGCCATATACTAAGCCTTGTGATTGGAGCGTGCCACGATGCATATTAGGGTTTGTCCCCAGGTCCCTAATCCTGTATAATCCTCATACTCTGGAATAAAATTGAGCTGATTCACCAGTCTGTCTCCGTATATCTCCCTCTATTGGTGCTCATGGGTGGAGTACAAAGCTTACTGTTGTTGCCCCTTCTGCCCCTTTCTCCTCTCCTACAGGCTGAGAGAAAAAGAAAACCCCTCCACACAAATACATTTAGTAAAAGAGCATCAATGAAATATCAGAGCCTTAAAAACAGCCCCACCCCACCTTTGGGATTTATGCTGAGCTTCTTCCTTAATTCAAAGCTCACCAAAAATGTCCTCTTCAGTCTCAGTCTGTCCTACCCTCCATCCCTTCCTCTTTCCTCCTTTGTTCCATTTACTGACTCACTTCCTTAGGCAATCTCTTTTCCTAAAATCTCCTAGTGTTCTACTTATTCATATTCCCTCTGACATTGCAAAGCAGAAAGTTTTAAACCTTTGCTTCTTGAGATCTATCTGCACAGCATACCCATCTAGTTGATAAAAAGAAGTAAGCGGCTTTATCACTGATAGAATGTGGAGCTGACTTTTATGCATTAGTCATTCAACCTTGAATTGAATTTTGACAGGCTCTGCAGTGTATTAAATTACTCTCGTAAGGATGAGAAGTGTATATTTCTTATTAAATGTGTACCAAAATTCAATAATGCCTGTCATTTTTCTTCTGCAGAGATGAACTTGAATTAAAGTGGAATTAATTCAGCCAACTTAAGCAGAAGTCTAATAACAACTTTATTTCAGTTAAGGTATAATACAAATAAATCAAATTCCTATGCAAAGCTCTGTAGTGCTTCAAACAATCTCTGATTCCAAATGATAGCTAAAAATATGTCAAAATAGAGGCTTTCACTAATCTCTCATCCTAGAGAAATGCTCAGCTGAATGGTATATATTAAAAAGAAATGAACTGTATTTTCAGCTATGTTATTGCAAAAACTAATCTGTCCTTGAGACATCTCTGTGTTGTCCACAATGTGATCAGCTGAAGCAGTAGGGGGCTTACATATGCCATTACTGTCCTGGTAAATTTACATTTATTGTCTCACTTAATGCTTGTTAAAAATAGAATAGCTGTTGTCTCCATTTTGAAAATAAATAAAGAAGCTTAAGTTTTTGAAGTTAATACATGACACAGCAAATGTTTGAACACAGGGCTCTCTGTAGAAGACTTTGCTACCAAGATGTTAGCTTGGCAATGTTCCCCTTAGTGCCATGTCTGAGAGAGAGAGATGATGTATAAAATTGGGGGTGGGGAGTCAGCAACTAGAGAGTCCATCAGGAAGAAGCCAAAGCTAAAAATCAGGACATAGTTTGCTAAATGACTTTGGAAACTTTCTCAATTCAGTTTCCCATCTGTAAAACTGAAGAAAAAAAAAAAAAAAAAAAACCCTCACTGTATAGCATGAGGGGATTATAAAGCAACAGTAAGATAGTGCTTGTGTGATGGATTTTCCTGGGATAGACTTCTTGCCTTGGCAAGAGCTTAAATCATATTCTTCCTATGATACTACCAGTTCCAGGACAATATCTCCTAGGAATGGAAGATGAATTCTGAGAAAAAGGCTTTTCTACAGTGACCAATTACCTCTTGGCATGTATGTTATATATGGAAGCACTCACTTTGTACAGTTACTTTTCTCAAAATAGTATGTGCCTCTATCTGGTAGAAAGGATGGTCTTGGGGTTAATGGTGAATAAGTATCATAGTTTCATACACATCTTTTATGCTATATTTTATGTAAGTTTATAGTCTTAGATTCATAAACACTGGCTACCTTCTTTTCCTAATGTCATTTATTACAATATTTTATAACACATCTCATTATAGCCTCTAAATATATCTTTCCTTTTATGACTTACTTTTTTTTTGTTTATGTGCTTAGTCACATTGGGGGGTGGGGGGGGGACTCTGTACACTTACTATTCTTACGTTACTGTGTAGACTTGTCCACTGCTCAGGGCATCTCCTTTTTACAACATCCCATGTGTGAATTTTAGCCTAGTTTTATCTACTGAAGTATATGTTATGATCCATAATACAAAGCCAAACAAACTACATACACTCAGAACTTAGCTTTCCATCACAGCTGGGATTTTCTTAACTGGTTAATTACCTTGCACAAAACAGTCAGGTAAAACAGTTTGCAATAGCAGAATTTTTCCTTTACCAAGTCCTTGTTTTTTATTTTGATTTCCCGACTCACTTGAAATACCCACAACCTTCATAATTTTCCAGCTGCCCATTGTCATTCACCCATTGTAAGCCAGGTCAGCAGCCTCGAGGAATCAGAATCTGGTCTCCTGGTCTCTTTCTACTACTACACATGAGGTCCTGGTCTCTCATACCCTTTGGTTTCTAATAATCCAAAAATGTCAGTCTAGAAGACATGTTTCCCGAGTCAAACACCCATAGTGAATTGAAGCTATGGGAGAGAAAAAGAAAAAGAAAAAGAAAGAAATGCGAAACATTAGAGAAAGGCTTGAAAATGTCAAATGAGATGGCATGCCAACCCACGGAGAGAGGAGATAGGGGAGGCATCCATCATTTATCAGCTAGTATGAACACCTCGATGAAAGGCCATACCACCCACTTTCAGGGCAAACCTGTATCACTCTCACAGGTGTTCTCCCTGACGCCTTCCACATCAGCATTCCTGCCATCTAATCCAGCTAATCAAAGCACATGCAGGAAATAGTGATGAGAGGTGACGGAGGCTTTGAAATCCATTCTAATTTTACAGTGGACTGCTATTTCATTTTGGTAAGCATGGATAAGCTTCTCAAGCTACAGCTTCTCCCTAACTTTCTCACCAAATTTCTGGAATTAAGTATCCTGCATAATAGTCATTCTGGGGCTTTGGCAGTCATTTAGACCTTCAGTGTCTTTCTCTGAAACTGTAATATAACTGTTTTGCTGGGGAGCTCTAGTATGTGGTTAATAAGCTCTGTTCGGACAGTCTTCTGCTTTTGCAAGGTAATTTCTGTTCAGTGTCTTTAGCCCCTACAAATCTTTTCTCTCACTCCATGTCCTGCCAGTTTCCAAATGGAAGTCTGTCTCCCCTACAAGAGCTCCATAGTCATCTGTTCCAAGATGAGATCACGACATCTGCAGGCATAAGGATCTCCCTTTGGTCACCTTCCTGTTCTCTCCCCCTCTGGCTTTACCGCCAGCTACTTAAAACTGCTTCTTCTTCAGTCATTTTCTTATGATGTCAATCTACATTCTCAAGACCACTTAGTGGCCTGGGCACTTCTCCACAATGATATGTCTCTAGGTACAATTCATTTCCAATTATTCAGCCAGAGTTAAAGATAGAATATTTTTTAAGAAGGGCTAAAGATGAGGACTTTATATAATGCTGTTTAAAGTGACCTTAAAGTATCAATGAAAAACTCATTAAAATTATAAGGTGAAGAAAGCTCAATTACAAAACCATCCAAAGTACAAATATGGAAATGCTTCAGACCCTCCCTGACAAAAACCTACAAACTCTTCCAGGTTCTTTCACATTTAGCTCTAGTATCATTTCTGGCCCACCCGCTGATCTACAATAGTACCAGAGACTGACCTTGAAAGGAAATACAGCCTCTCCCCATACATTTCACCTGAGCTGGGATCTATAAGGATGTTTTGTCTTCCAGGATTGATTCTCCTTGAGAAGTATGGTAACACTTGTCTGATTTCTAAAGCACTCTAGGAGATTAGAGAAGATGAGAATTGATTAATGTCCTCTGAGAAAAGTTCAATAATTGTTTAATCACAGCTTGGAACTACAGCAATGCTTCTGATCTTTTACAAATTAATTTAACGTTGCATTAAAAATAAAATAGAGTATAAATTGTACTGTGTAGGGATAATCAATGGCTCATTATCTTTGCTTCTAGCAAAATGCACTGATTCCTTTAAAGCCATTAATGAGCAATATTTGACAGTACACAGCTGTAAATGTGCTCAAGCATTATTGATCCTATATCTATAAAACAGATCTCATTAGAGCAGAATTTATGAGCAGTAATAATGCAAATTGTTCCATGGTCCATAGTAAGGAAATAAGGAAGAAAACTCATGTGCATGGGCAAGATTATAGGATTGAAGGGGATAAATAATTTTGAAGGCCTTGTTCTATTGTGGAACCAGCACATGGTGGCATTTAATCACTGTCAAATAAAGCTCTAATTTTAAGACACCATCACAAGTGACCAATGAAATGTTAACAATCTTTTCATATAACCACAGCACAGTGATAAATTTGTGACTGAGTTTGATGCTACTACTGTCCTTGGAAATCACCAGAACAATCTGAACTAATCAGTTGTAAAGTTAGTTCTATGTTATTTAATGTCTTATGAAATAATGCTCACAAATATTTTGGTATGTGCATGTATTACCATGCATCCAACTGTTTGATACACATTCTACCCCTCTAAGATCCTTTTAGCCCATCAAGCTTAACATAGAAATCATCTAGAGTTAATGCCCAGGTAGTGTGGAAAGCTGCTAAGTAATTGTCCCCAAGTTATCTTGAACATTGGAATGTGGGGAAAATGGAGCTGGTGTTGTGGCTTTTGTAGGAGAATATAGAAAAGAGAAAGGGATAGAAATCCAATAACTACAACATTCCTGGGCAAGATTTTATGACCTATTTTATGTTAATTGCTATAAAACAGGAACAAAACTAAATTACTTTCAGGTAACACCAAGGATGGCCATAAATAAAGAGAAAATACTATCACTAAAATGTGTTGTAAAGAAAGCAGTCACTTCCATCTGAGAGCTGACAAAGTGAAGTCCCTTGTGCATTAACAAAACTTATGTAGCTGGATTATGAAATGCAAAGGTCTTTAGCTATCTGAACAGCATTAAGGAAGAAAAACTATAACATACATATACATTAGAGAAAAAAATTAAACATTTATATGACCCTTTCAAAACGTGATCTGAGAACTCCGAGCTACTATGATTGCATTGGTGGAAAGCCAGGTATGCTATTTCTAAGAACAATGGTAGCTCATGGCCCATTGGCCTAAAAGTTCATGGAGGAAGCTAGAATTAGATTTCTTTTCTTAGTATTTTATGGTACCAACATGAAGATAAATGACACAACCCAATTAAATCAAATAATCCTAAAAAGACATGGCACGCTATGGATATATTGCCACATTATTTTCTTATGTAGCATTTAATTCTAAAACATTTGTTTTGCCTATTTATAGAGACATGTCATTTTATAATTGAGATATAAGTAAAAATTTCACATCTGGAGCTTCTTCAACAACAATAAAAATATTGTCAAGTATTCTGTTAAACTTTCAAATTGTTTTAAAAGCTTTACCAGTGCTCAGTTATGTTTGGCAAGATTAAGTCAGGGAACACCTACCTTTCCATGGAATGAAACAAAAGAAAGGCAAACCCAAAGGGTGAGCATCCCAAAAGCAAACCCTGAACCTGGGTGACACCTGAGATCCAACTGATGGATGAAAACTGCAGAGGCTGAGCTCACAAGAAGGGATGGCAAAAGAGTGGGAGGGAGGTAAATGTTAGGTATTTTTGGCTAAAGAGATTAAACTTATTTGAATTGAATATAAACGTTACATTCTGATTTTAAAAATCAGAATAGAATATATGTTTTCTTTTCCAAAACAGTGAAGAAGTTGCAAGACATGCAGTCTGCCAAGTGCCAGAAAAACAGTAGCTATGGGTCCATGCCAAGAAATCTCTTCCCTCAAAAAAAGAAAGAAAGAAAGAAAGAAAGAAAGAAAGAAAGAAAGAAAGAAAGAAAGAAAGAGAGAAAGAAAGAAAAGAAAATAGGTCCACAACTGATTTAATGCCATTTCATTAAAAATTTAATATAGAGTTGTGAAAATAAAATACACAATCTACTTTTTTAAAAGGGGGGATGGTACCTCTGTGGGCAGAAAGGAACAAACACAGAATCTCTCACAAATATGGTTTCATTTCTCCCACCCATAGACTACTATGACAAAATTGACTGTGGTTTTCTGCTGATAGAGGCTGGCAAGAAAGCTGGTGAGGAATTTGTGAGGTCACAGATAGGTATGAAAACTGGCTGCCTAAACACTATGTTCACCTATTATATTCTAGCACAGGTATCCTACTCAATTTTAATCATCACTTTGACACAGGCTACAGTCATCTGACTGAAGAGCCTCAGCTGAGGAACTGCCTAGATCAGACTGGTCTATGTACATATCTATGGAGGGTTGTCTTGACTTTGGAAAACCTGATGTATTTTACCAGGCCATGGTCACTCATATATATAGAGACTTGAGAAGGGAAGCAAAGGGCTCAACTTTGTCCCCTTCTGCCTTATATTCTTTTCTCTGCCCAGCCATATAACTTCCTGTTTCAACCTTCCTAGTACTGGGATTAAAGATGTGTGCTTCCCAAATACTAGGAGCAGAGGCATGGGAACCTAAGTGTTGGGATTAAAGGTATGTGCCACCACTATCTGGTTGTTTCTCTTTTGGACTGAATTAATCATCTTGTGTAGTCCAGACTGGCCTTGAACTCACAGAAATCCAGACATATCTCTGTGTCCTGAGTGCTAAGATTAAAGGTGAATACCACTAATGCCTGACCTCTTTGGCTAACTCTGTGGTTTGCTCTGTCCTCTGATCTTCAGGCAAACTTTATTTGATACACAATATATCACCACAAAGCCATGTCTTTTCTTCCTTTGAGATACGAACATTTTCTTTCAATTACAAAAGTTTTAGTAAAATTGAGAGACATGTACACAAATATCCTTAAGCCTTCAGTCACTGAACATTACCAGAGTAGGACATTTGCTCCAAGTAGTGAACCTACTGTTGTACCTGGAGCTCATACTACCCATCAACACAATGTCAATGAACAGAAACAGAAACTAAATTCTAAATTTTGTTTTATTTATATTATTTGGAGAGCAAACCATCTGAGAAGTGCATTCATATCCTAGAGATTTCTCTTCCTTCTCATCTCCAGCCAGCAGATTGTATAAGGAGCAGAAACAAAGGCACAAAATCACTGCAGAATTTCTTCTCCTAGTCTACTCAGGTGATCTAAGAGTCCTGGTGCTGATGATTATCTCTTTAATTCCTCTAACTTCCCATCTTTAGCATCTCCCTGTGTGGCTAGGATTTTGCATATGTCAAGACCAGAGAGTCTCACATTTTTCCAGAGCCTCTATTTGGATTATATTGAAGTTGTAGATTGATGGATAATAACCAGATCATTGCTAATGTGTATGCACTGACTGTGTGCATATGTAGATTCCCCTTAACAATATGAACAATATACAGAGTACATGTGGCTCATACACTACAGAAAATAAAGAGCTTGTATCTGGCCCTTCTGTTTCCTACCACTTTACATATTACTATCATCTATCTAGGATAAATTATATGCAGCAATAAATAACTAATATTAAAAGAACAATGCTCTCTCTGGGCTGCATGGTTCTAATACATTGTTAGAATTTAACACCTGGTACCTACCAAAGAAACAACATATGAAAAAATGGTAACCAACTGAGTTAATGTGAAAACCTAAAATCACTTCCATAGGTAGAAAGAATAACATGCTAAAAAGAGGTTTGGATTCAACTCGGGATTCACCTGTTTCTAGTGTGTGACCTTTGTAGGTTCTCAAACTCTTTTGTTATCTAGAAACAATGACTTTCTGGTGGGCTTTTGTAAGGTTTAAATAATAAGCACATATGTGAGGTATAAATAGAAAATGTTCAACAAAAATGAATTGCTTATTGACAATTTTTGATTCTTGAAACTGCAAGGAACATGAATAATTTGGACAGGAGTGACTGTTTAACAGACACGTTTTCTAGAAAAAAAGTGTTCCTGTGTTCCTAGATACATTATGTAGAGTAAAACCTATCAACTTTTCCTAATATTTTATTGGGAAAAGTTTTCTTACTATATTACTTAAAGTCTGTGGCATGTCAGAATTCTGTGTTCAGCCTAAAATACATGGAGTTATTTGCTAGTCATAGATAGGCTTCAGGAATGCATGACATATATTAAAATTACCTGATGTGGGAATGCCTTTTGTATGCTGTGAATCTCAACCTTTAAATAAAGGAGCTGTTTGGCACCATAGAAAAGATAGGCAGAGGAATCAGAATAGGTAGGAAAGGAAGGGCCGAGTCAGGAGCAGATCGAGCAAGCCTCCCAAGGAACAACATGTAAGGAACACAGATGAGCCATGGGCCACGTGGCAGACAGACTAATAGAAATGGGTTGATTTAAGATGTACGAACTAGCTACCAATGTGCCTGATCCATAGACCAAACAGCATAAAGTTAATATAAGCATCTGAGTCATTTCTGGGGGCCTGAGCAGCAGTGGCGGGCGGCTAAGGGGTCTGGCGTGGCAGGGTCTGGGCCTCTGGCCGCCTGGGACCAAGAAACCCTACTACTACAATTACCTCCTTAAAATATCACTTTTTCCCCCTTTTCTCAGCTTTTAAAGACAACAAATTTTACAGTGACATTATGTTTATGTGCTTCAGAATAGGCCATATTTTAGAAAAAGACCCTAATCTCACAGTCAAAGAGGGCCCCCTCTTTCTGAAAGAGAAGAATGTAGAATTTCATAGGATCATGGAAGTGGAAATAAGTCATAGCTGAGCTGTTCAAGAGAGCAAAAAGTCTCCTTTGCTAAATATTTGGAAGCAGTTTGTGTGCATGTATGCATGTGTATCTGTGTACTTTTGTGTGTGCATGTGTGTGTTTGTGTGCGTGTGTGTGCACATTTATGTGTGTGCATGTATATGTGTTCCTGTGTGTTTATATGTGTGTGTGCATGTATATGTATTTGTTCCCATGTGTATGTTTGTGTGTGTGTGTATCAGTGCATGCACCTTTGGAGGTCGGAAGTTGATATAAGGAGTCTCACTCTCTACCTTAACTAATTAATTTATTTAAAATTTAAATACACTATTTATTCTATCATATATACATCCCTGCCAAAGTTTTCCCTTTCTCTACTCCTCCATGTCCCCTCCCCACCTCCCTTCTCCCCCAGATCCACTCCTCCATTTCCCTTTAGATAAGGGCAGACCGCCCAGAAATATTAACTGATCATACCATTTAAAAGTTACATTACTAGTCACAAATCTGAATATCTAGGCTGGATGAGGCAACCCAGTAGGAAAAAATGGATCCCAACAGCATGAAAAAAAGTGAGAAACAACTCCCATTCCCACTGATACAAGTCTCCCAAGAACACCAAGACGACACCACCATAATATATGTACAGAAGACCTAGCTCAGCCCTTTTAGGCTCCTTGACTGTCACTTCAGTCTCTAAGCACCTATAAGCTCTGCTTAGTTGATTGTGTATGTTCTTGTGGTGTCCTCTACCACTCTAGCTTCTACAATCCTTCCTCTCTCTATTCACCCCAAGCTCCCTCTAATGCTTGACTGTAGTCCTTCACAACTGCTCCCATCAACTGATGGATGAATCCTCTCTGATGACAAATGGCCTAGGCTCCAGTCTATGAGGATAGCACGATACCATTATGAATAATTTCATTCACTATTTTTTACTTTGCCAGTCCTGTTTGGGTTTATCTCGGGTCCCTGGGCCATCCTGGCAGTGTCATGGATGGGCTCCCTCTTATGATGTGAGCTTCAGGGTAGACCAGTCATTTGTAGGTCACTCCCACAAATTCTTCACTACTGTTACCCCCAGCACACCTTGCAAGCAGAATTGTAGGTCAAAGGTTATATGACTGAGTGACTATCCAGTCCCACCATGAGAATTCTTGCCTATTTCACAAGATATCCAGTTCAGGTTCTGTATCTTTCATTACTAGGTGTCTGCTAGGATCACTCTTATAGGTTTCAAGGAATTTCTGTTATACTAAGTTTTCATATCACCCCCAAAAGACCCCCAATTCCAGTCATCTTTCCTCATACTCTTCCTTCATCTTCCCATTCATTTTACCTGTGCCCAGTCCTCCTGCAGAATCCATTCTATTTCCCCCTTACCAGGGAGATATATGTTCCCCCCTTAGAACCCTCTTTTTCACTTAGCCTCTCAGTACATGATTTGGAGCATGATTATTCTTTACTTAACAGCTAGTATCCACTTATAAGTGAGTACATATCATATTTGTCTTTCTGAGTCTGGGTTATCCCACTTAGGATTATTTTTTCCTAGTTCAAAATATTTGCCTGAAAATTTCATGATGTCATGTTTTCTAACAACTGAGTAATATGCCATTGTGTAAATGTACGCCTTTTAATAAACATGTTTGTTTGAGGGGCATCTAGGCCATTTCCAGTTTCTGGGTATTATAAATAAAGATGCTATGAACAGGGTTGAGCAAGTATCCTTAGGGTAGAATGGGGTATCCTTTGGGTTTATGCTTAGGAGTAATATAGCTGGATCTTGAACTAAATGAGTCCCAAGTTTCTGAGGAACCTCTATATTGATTTCCACAGTAGCTGTATAAGTTTGCACTCCCACCATCAATGGAGGAGTGTTCTCCTTGCTCCAAACCTGTCTAGCATGAGCTATTACTTGTAATTTTGATCTTAGCCATTCAGACAGATGTATGATCAAATCTTAGACTTATTTTAATTTGCATTTCCTGATGGCTACAAACGTTTATTTTTTTTTAATTATTTCTCAGCCATTTGAGAGTCGTCTGTTGAGAACTCTTTGTTTAGATCTGTAAGCCATTTTTAATTAGATTATTTGGTTTGTTGATGTCTTGTTTCTTGAGTTCTTTAAATATTTTATATATTAGCCCTCTGTCAGATGGGCTGCCTTAATTTTTAAAGTGAGACCTTTCTTTGAACAAAACAGTTCACTGTTTTGGCAGTAGCTGTCCTGTAAGCAACCAGGACCTGCTTCTCTTCACTACCACTGCACCCAGATTTTACTTGAGTGCCAGAGATGCAAATCAGGTCGCTGAGCCATCTACTAATTATATATCTAAGGATCCTCAATAGAACAGAAAAAGAAGTGGGAGGGAATCTGTTTTTAGGTTCCTGTAAGTCCTGGGTGCTTGCTCCCTACCACCTACATATCTTGCATTCTGCTCTGTCCGTGTGCATGCATAAAATACTGTATGATGCCACAAGAGTGGGATACACATGTTCTCTGCCTCACCAACTCTTCTTGTGATACATTTAATCAAGTGAAGATAGTAAAGGTTCCAGCATCTCAATAGGACTCAAATTTGGTAATTGTCAGTCTGCTTGGCTAAAGTTTGCTTCACCTGGATTTTGATTAGGATGGAAAAGGAGTATCTGGGGTAGACTCTAGGACTATCATACAAACTGATCTGATAGTACAAATAGAAACCTTGCAATGTTTGCTCTTCATTTGGATAAAGTGCATATTATGAAATTAACTTCTAGCTTAGAAGCAAATACAATTATTTGCTTACTATTAACTTTTCCATGATCAGAAGCTCCTGTAATATATACAACCCCTTGTATATTTCCTTGTCTTTACCTTTACACTGTGTCTTTCCTGAACGACCCTTTATTTTATTTTATATCAATGTTATTTGCATTTTCTTTATTTGCAAAATAATTTTAAATGCTGAAAAAAATACATCCATAAAGGAAGTAAACTCATTTTACCTAACTCATTTATGTTTCACATAAAAGCCGCAAAGATTTGACTTTAGATTTACACGTCTAAGGGAGCCCAAAGAATGTATCCACTTAGCCTACCATTTGTAGTTAAGACTCAAATTATACCATTGTCTGTAGATAAAAATTTGTTCTACTTATAGGAAAATGCCAAGCAATATATGTAAGAAAAAAACTAGTTTTGGTAAATCTGTCCTGGCATTCAGTAGATCTGCAATAAAAGACAAGCCACACAGGAAATAATTAAATCTGGCAATAACAAAAAGAAGTGGAATTTACAAAGGAAAAGTCATAATTGGCAGTTAAGTCATTGACATCACAGTAACACCCCCATTGCTGTTCTTATTTAAGTATGTATACTATCCTTAAGGTATGTTTTCACAAAGGCATCAAGAACTAGAATGTATACAATATTATTTTATGCAACACACAAACAATAATAAAAAATGTAAATAGTTTACTTTTATTTTTTGGCTTTTTTAAGAAAAATGTTATTCACTTTACATACCAACCACAGATCCTGCTCTCATCCCTCCTCCTGCTTTCTCCCAGCCTTCCACCTCCCTACTAACCCAATCCCTTCCTCTGAAAAGGTAAGACCTCCCATGGGGAGTCAGCAAAGCTGGCTGTATTCCGTTGAGGCAAATCCAAGTCCCTCCCCACTGTATCAAGGCTGTGCAAGGTGTCCCACCATAGGTAATGGGCTCCAAGAAGCTAGCTCATGCACTAGGGATCCCACTGCAGGGATCTTTTAAACAGACGAAGAGACATTATGGGGTTATGGAGAAACCTGGTGCTAGGGAAGTCCAAAGAATCCACAGGATGATCCTAGCTTAGACTGCTAGCAATAGTGGAATAGCATCTGAGCTGGTCTACTCTGGTAATCAGATTGGTGAATACCCCAATTATCATCATAGAGTCTTCATCCAGTGACTGTTGGAAGCAGATGAAGAGTTTCACAGTCAAGCACCAGGTTGAGCTACAGGAGTCCAGTCAAAGGGAGGTCCAAATCATGACAGGGAAATCTACAGACACGACTGAGCCAAGCTATTGGTGGGAACTCAAGAACTTTAGACCAATAGCTGTGAATACTGCATGGAATGGGACTGGGCCCTCTTGCATATGTGAGATAGTTGTGTAGTGTGGGAGATTGTGTTGTTTCATTTTAAATAATTATCCCACCCACTGGTTTAATAAAAAGTGCTGATTGGCCAAAGGCAGGCAGGAAGTGTGGGTGGGGCTACCAGACTAAGAAAACTCTGAGAACAGGAAGCACAGAGCAGAACACCAGAGAGAAGCCAGAATAAGCAGAGGACAACTATGCTGCTCTAAAAAAAGGTACCGAGCTGCATGGCTGAACAAGATAAGAGCAATGGGTTAGATTAAGGGAAAAGAGTTAGCAAGTGATATGCCTGGGCCTGAGGCCGATCAGCCTAAAACTATTAATAGTATCTGTATGTCTCTGCAGGTCTGTGGGTCAGTGGGCCTAAACCTTGAGGTTAGGCCCGAAAGTCCAGGCCAGAAACCTCATACTACAGGTGTAGCTTAGTCTGTTTAATTAAAGTTTGAAACAATCTGAAACCTACTGACATTACCACTATAACTTTACTGTCAGGGAAAGGGGAAAAGAGAGAGGACAAGGACACTGATAATACATAATGGTTCAGCATTTTAAAAGTCAGACAATCTGACTATTCTCTGAAACCCTGTAGTTTAGTAGGTTATGTCTTTTTCTTCTTGAATCTTGACTTATTCAGTACCATTACTATCATTGAGGACTCTAAGCTCAGTCACTGGAGAGCATCACATCTAAAATGTGTAGTTCTCTGAAATGCCTGGAAAGCCTTCATTGCTCATAAGAAAAGCTGTGGTCTGTGCTTGGGTTTTTCAGGAAAAACAAATGTTTTCCTTTCCACTATGCCGTGTTAAAGTGCATGAACCCACCTCTTAGATGCTTTTACACTGATTTCCTTAATTTTACTTGGTAATACCGTGTAGTATCTACTTTGTCAATGTTTTAGTTTTGTGCCTAGTTTCTCCAATATATTATAAAGTTCATGAGATATTGTAATATCCTTAATAATACCCAAATAAGTGAGTATTTACTGAACAGTATTTTGTTCTCTAATTTTCATGTACAGATATAAAATCTTAATGCTTTTTCTCTACTTTAAACTAATTTATTCTTCCTCTACATAAAATAGGACTAATCTACCTGTCTAGCCTGGCATCACTCTACAACACTGCCAAAGTGGTATTTCTGAAACACAAATCAAGGGAATTTCATAGGCCATTCTTTAGCATTTGGTCAGCATGGATGTGAAATGAAAAAAACAGCCATTACCTCTGTGTTTTCATCCTCTTGTATTAAAATATATTGCTGAATTTCTTTGGCTGTCAGAGAAGATGTCTGTGATGATTCAATTCAACACTGATTCTCCTCAACTAAGTTTTAAAGATTATAAATGTCAGAGAAACCATTCTATGATGTAAAGCTAAGGTTTAAAATTTTGGCTAACAGAATACTAAATTATGTTTTATAGCATGGAAACATAAATGTGAAATGCATAATAAACTCCTAAGAGAAAATAACCTCAAATTTTAATGTTGTTTCTCTACTAATGATGATTACAGACAACACTCATTTACTTAAAATATGTCTTCCTTATTTTACATAGAGGTCATAAAATTCTTTTCTAATAAAGAGAAATTTTCAACTTTTCAAACCTGAGCTGACAGAAAGAGGCAAGAGCCCAAAGGACATTTCATACTGAAAGCTTCTGTTGACATTGGGAGAAAGGCTGCAGAGTTTGATCATTTCCTGATCTACCAAAAGGAATGGGTCTTGTTGTGGGATTCAGGTGTCAGCTGATAAGGTCAAAAGACACTTATACAGGGCCCCCCGACCTGAAGGGGGCGGGGGAAAGGCCCATTGAAAAGGGGCTGCGGAAGCACGAGACGGTCTCTTCCTGGTTCCTGGCTGTTGGAGAGAGGGTCCCATCGTCTGTCTCCAGGCTCCAGTCCCTGTTCAGGTGCTACTGTAATCTGTTACCTGTACCGTGAGTGTTGGTTTATATTTTAATAATATCTATCTGGTATTGGTGTCCTTATAAGTAAACTCCGCCTACAGGGTCTTCCTTTTGTGTTTTTTTTTTCAAGGATTCTGTCCAGGAGATGTCACTCCAAACCATCTCTATGCTGCCTGGCTATGAAGGACAAAAGTCTCAGACACTGACAGTTGAGTAGAAGAGTCCACTTCACTGTGGATAGGTCCAGACCGACAGATGCATGACCACTATGACACTTGTGAACAAAATTATAAATACTAAATCCAGCAATAAATTAAATATAATTTTTATTTTAATTTGAAAATGCTGCTACATTGAAAAAAAGCCCACTGATTTTTTGCTTACAACAGGAAAGAACTGGAAAACAACTAAAAAAGAAATTAACACTATTTTTGGTAAATTGTTTTTTATTAAAGGACTATTTTTATTTGTATATATTTTTAGCTTTTAGCTCTCTCAATGAGAATTTTCCTTTAAAATATTTCTATTATGTAGGAGAATAAATCTATGTTAATTATTTAGCAAAGTAGAGTTTTCTAATGATTATTCTCATCATACATAATCTGTAAAACAACTTCTCTTTATTAGAGCTAGTAATTATTCAAGACACTTGATAGCATTAAACAAGAGATTTTTCTAGAGATACTTTTGTATACACACATACACACACACACAAGACTATGCACATTTGTTACATGTTATTCATAATAATATCAGAGAGATCCTTGTGGTTGTGGCACCTAGCACCCTCCAATGCTGTATTTCAGACTACCCAGGACAACATCCCCTGACAAAAGATTACCCAGTTCAAATGTCGACAGTGACAAAGTTGATAAAACATTAAATAAAAGTAAATACAATTCCAATTCACGATCATGATTACCGTGTTGAGAATAGAACTGTGTGTATCTTTTGTGGTGTTGTTGTTATACTGAAAAATCACTGACTTTCCCTCTATCTCCTCCCAGGTAGATGTAGATTTCTCTGAAAATAAAAGCAAAAACAAACAAAAGAACATAAGCAAGAGTCAGAGGTTTGATATTTTGATGTCTAGTTTCTTGAGTTCTTTATATATTTTGTTGATCAACCCTCTGTCAGATATGGGGTTGCTGAAGATATTTTCTCATTCTGTAGGCTACCATTTTGTGTTATTTACCATTTTCTTTGCCATACAGAGTTTTTCAGTTTCAGGGGGTCCCATTATTAATTGTTGTTCTTAGCGTCTGTGTTACTGGAGTTATATTTATGAAGCAGTATTCTGTGTCAATATGTTCAAGGATATTTCCCACTTTCTCTTCTATCAGTTTCTCTGGATTTGTGTTAAGGTCTTTGATCCACATGGGCTTGAGTTTTGTGCAGGGCAATGCATATGGATCTATTTGCAGTCCTCTACAGTGATGCCGGCACCATTTGTTTAAGATGCTTTCTTTCTTTTTTTCATTTTCTTTTTTCTTGTTGTATAGTTTTGGTTTTGTTGTCAAAAATCAGGTGTTCATACATATGTAAATTAATGTCAGAGTCTTTAATTTGTCTCCATCAACCCAAAAGTCTATTTTTATGCCAATACCAAGCTGTTTTTATTACTATACCTCTATAGTAGAGCTTAAAGTCAGGGATGGTGTTGCCTTCAGGAGTTGCTTTGCTGTACAAGATTGTTTAAGCTTATCATGGTTCATCTAATTATTATTTTTAACTAATCATTTACTTTATTTTTGAGGTTGTAATATAATTATTTCATTACCCCTTTCCCTTTCTGTAGTGGGATTCAGGTGTCAGCTAATAAGGTCCTAAGATGCTTATCCAGGATCCCAAGCTCCTGGAGGGGGTGTGGCCAACCTGGAGGGGGTGTGGCCAACCCCATTGATAAGGGGCTGCTGGAACAGGGGGAGCTCTCTTCCTGGTTCCTGGCTGCTGGAGAGACCGGATCGGAATCCATTGTCCGTCCATCACTCGTCCATCGCTCAGATACTCCAGTCCTTGTTCAGGTTCCACTATAAGCTGTTACTAGTATTGTGAGTGTTGATTTATATTCTAATAAATATTAATCTTAGACTGGTGCCTTGTAAGTAAAACTCCGCCTACACCTTTCCTCATTCAAAGTCCTTCCATATATTCATCTTTTTAAATTCCTGTCTTCTTTCTTACATTAAAAGAAAAAAGTTCATACTGATAAGATATCATGTGATATTTATAAATATAATGTAATTTTTAAATTTGATTAAAAATATGTCTCTTCAACCATTATTGAATCATTGAGGTCATCACATTCTTGTAGCTTTGTAAGACACACAGAATATACTTTACAATTCCACCTCTGAACTTCTTACTTCATATAACTGTCTACCATAATCAGCCTCTCCTTACCTTGAACTCTCTCTAGACATCAGTAACTATGATTTCAGATTCACATTCTATGTTAATGCTTTTGGAGTTCACAAATGAGTGGTATCATACATAATTTGTGTTCCTGTGCCTGGCTTGTTTCACTTCATATGACTTCTGATTTATGTTATCACAAACTACAGAATGTCACTTGTAATATGAATTCATTTTGTATATATACCAGTTGGGGATTAGTTTCTTATATATTTTAGATATTGTGAATAGTGATACAACAACTTTGGAGCTAACCCTATGTCTATGACATGCCAAGTTAACTGCTTTTAGTTACATATACATATACCAATTGTGAATTTGACCATGTTATTTCTAGCCTTAACTTTTTGAGAAATACCCATGTGGTTTTCTCTAATTAGTATGTGTTTACATTCTCGCCAACAGTGTCAAGCTTATTTTCTCTGCATCCTCATAGCATCCCATACCTTCAGTTTTTTATGTTATCCAATCCCATGGAGATGAGATAAGTTATTATGATTTTGACTTATTAAGTTTTATGTCTACTAATTCTGAGAAACTTTGATAAGACACACAAATAAGCCCATAACAGTCCCAGGAAAGAAATATACTCAGATGCAAGATCTGGAAGAAGCAGAGGGACCCTTAGGCCCAGGTAGTCACTGGCTTTATATGAAAAAAATCTCTGAAAAGTTGACTGTTCCTCTACTGGAAAATTTTAGTAGCATATTTTCTCATTGTTGTGACAAAAAATACACGAAAAACATAATTTTCAGAAGGAAAGGCTTATTTTGGCTCACAGTTTGAGGGTAAAATATGTCATAGCAAGGAAGGCACGGTGACCAGTGACTGGTCGTATTGTATCTGTAAACAGGAAGGAGAGAGAAACAAGTATCAGTATTCAGGCCAGGTTGTGATAGTGCCTGTCTTTAGGGCCACTTATCCCTCTCTAGAAACTATCTCACAGGTTGTCACAGAGCTTTGAGTGCCAGATATCTTCATATCCTACCTAGTTGTAAATCAATATTAACTATCACAGGAATTTACTTTTTTTTCTTATTTTTGACTTTAATAACACATTTGAAAAGTGTATTTTGTATCCTGTCCTCATTGTTTTATAGTCTTTGACTCACAATAATCACCATCACACCACTCCAAGCTGTGATATGCATAAAGTGCTATCCCATCAATCCCACGAAGAACTTCATTTTGCCTTGAAGTTTCTTCTGTTCCTACCCTTCACTTAAGTGCTGAATTAATTTGAAAGAATGAAAATCTTGTTTGACTCTTTCCCCCTTAACTCTCTAGTGTCATGATAGCTGTTTGCCCACCAAGCCAAAACCCTCCCTCGCCCCTCCCTGAGGCCCCTGAAGCTGACCGAGGTTGGCAGAGCTTCAGTGACTGTCTGCTCAAGGACTCAGAGCTTTGTTTACAGGATTTCTCAGCTGCATGTAGGATGTCCAGTCTAAACAAAGCTTGCTTCTTGCACTCTTGAGACACACTGCCCGGTCAGCCTGACCTGCACGTAGTGACTCAGAATTGAGTAACCATGAGAACTCCCCCTCCCCTTACCAGAGTGCTATATCCCCCTCCCCTACCTAAAGTGCTGTACAAAAATTCTACCCTGAGAACATTCAGGGCTCTTGGCTATCTTCTTGCCTTGAGCCCATTCGCAAATGTAATTTTTTTTTTTTTATCTTGCAAGAAATCTGGGTCTGGGGTCTTCTTTGTTTTGGTCGATAACAAATTCAGACTCATGTAAGCCAAAGAATACTCCACACATATATTCTCATGGATAAAATCACAGGATTGGCAGATCATACTGGACTGTTACCTGCTACTTTTTGATAAGTGTTCCATGTGAAATGATAGCATCACACAGTACAGCAATTCAATAAAATTTACATGCTTTCAAAACTTAACATATTTTCAGTACAGAGCTCAATACAGGACAGAACAAGAAAACTAATAATAGACAGGTTTCTTGTACTTTCCTAAGGGAAGGCTCAACAAAGATTTTTCGCAAACATCACTGAGATAAATGCCAAATGACTGTGATTTGCCAGAACTCAAACTCATCTTCACTCCAATATTCAATCAAGATCCAATGGTATTCCTTGATATCTCCTACCTTCTTACTACTTTAGTTTCTTAGTTTACCACAAATGCCTCTGGTATGTGTATCTGTCTTCTTGTATCCTAAGTTTCTATAGTCAGAAGTTTCTGTCCCACCAGCAACTTCCAAATACCCAGCAGCTGCTTCCCAAATTTCTACATAGAGGCTTATGTTGATTATAAATGTTTTTCCGGTATCTCAAGCTTATTACTAACTATCTCTTTCAGCTAAATTAACCCATGATTCTTATCTATGTATAGACACATGGATTGATACCTTTTCTCAGTACAGCATTCTTATCTTGCTTCCTCTACATCTGGCTTCCCACTCCTGACTCTGCCCTTCCTTTTCCAACAATTCTGAGATTGGTTGTCCCACCTTCATTTCCTGCCTGGCTATTAAACAATCAGCAATTTATTAAACCAATTCTAGTGGCAAATGTTTACAAGTGTACAAGAGAAATTATTCCTAAGCATTTCCTCATTTTGTCTAATTAAAAAAGAAGGTTTTAAATTTAACAAAGTAAAATTATACACAATATCTAATCAATTTAAATTTTGAAAAATTAGAGAAAATACTTAATTATCTATCACCTTGGTGAGTCTAAAGTTTGTGTGTAATTTAATTTCTATTATAAATAAGAAAACTATAATGATAACTACTTAGTCTTTAACTTCATTAAAGACCCTAGAAGGGTAAAATGTTACCTAGTAACAGGACCTCAAGCTATCTGGAAATTCACGTAAAGTTTCTCTGCAATGTTGGGGCATACATCTTCAACCTATAGGCCCATAATATCTGACACAGTTTTCATTGAAGAAGAAAATTTTAAAAATGGCTCTTTCTAGTATTGTCAAACTTCATTAGTCACTTTCTCCTGTGTCCTGCAAAATATCTGGCAGATAGTTCTATGAGGCAGGAATTTTGAAGAAATGTCTTGCCTTGGTTTGGAAAACTTCAAGTTTTTTTTTTTTTCCCGTGTGTCCTGCATGTCCAATCTGTACAGCACTTGCCAGCAGTCAAAGGCAAGAGAAGTTTCTTCGTCCAGTGGCTAACCCTGCCAAGTAAAAGCAAATTCCATACAGAGTTTATTCAATGTCCATTATTTCTGAAGTAAATTGATGTTGCCAGGAACATTAAAAACATTAGGTTAACAAAGCATTTAAATGCCATATTCTATAGGTTTTTTTTAAAGTGTTTAAAAACTATTTATCTAAAATAGATCTATATATGATATTGAAAACATATCTAACATATCTACATATTTGTCTGTTATAGGTAATTAACTACTGACCTATGTTTCTTGATTATCCTAAATAGTTCATAATAATATCTTTCAAAACCTAGTATTTTACCTTACATTATAAATGAAATATATAAGTACAATATCTTAAGTAAAAGTAGAAATATATATAAATATATTGTAACAAAAAAATCTTAAATTTGTATCCATATATAAAAATCCTTTATAGAAGGTTAGAAACATATATACAGTAGTGATTTGAGATGTCTTTCTGTATACTGTGAATTACCATTAGATAGTAAAGGAACTGTTTTGGCCTATGTTTTGGAAAAGCAGCTTATAGGCAGGTGGAAAGTCCAAGCATAGATAAAGGGAAAGAGGGCAGAGTCGGAAAAAGACACTGCAAAGTGTTGCCCAAGAACACAAGATGTAATGGAACACAGGTAAAGTCAGTAGCCACATGATAAGACATAGATTAATAGAAATGGGTTAAGTTGCAAGAGCTAGCTGATAATGAGCCTATGCCATAAGCCAAACAGTTTTAAATTCATATAAGCCTTTGTGTGATGATTTGGGACTAAGTGGCTTTGGGATTACAGGTCTGGGCCTTGGGCCAAACAGGGCCAGAAATTTCCGACTACTAGTATAAAAAAAATAACATTAAGTTTGTATCAAATATAATAAACATCCATGACCCAACAAATAACTACCCTTCTTGGAAATGTGGGCATCTTGTTTTCCAAACTGCTTCCTGATTGTCTGTGAATAAAATATCTTTAAGATCTCTGAGAAAATATGATATAATGACCAAGTCATGAAAGAGCAACTATAATCTTTGCTGATAGATATCACCTGTCAAGATTCAGGAGGTCTATCTCGATCAAACATGCTTCATATTAAACTTGATTGAACCCACAGCATCCTGTTTTCTAAGGAAGCAAAAGTAAAATCTCTTGTTCAAAGCATTTTTGATTAACATTTGACAAATAAATTTCTTGAGTTTCATTTTAAAGTGAAAACATTTTTACAATATCTTGTCTGGATGATTTCAGCAGTTCTTTCCATCCATGTCTTTTAGCAGCTGTCATTTGCTTCTCAGTAATCAAAATATTCTAAATAAACACAATAACATACAGGATCCAGACTCCCTGTATATATCTAATCGTGTGTGGCTTTTTTAAAAAAAATGTCCACCTTAAAGACTTTATTTTATCTTCAAATTATTTATTTCTTTCTATGACTGTCTATATCCATTTTTTTCTTAAGCTGGAAACTGTTCAGAGATTTTTCACCTGGATCTCTTTTATTGTTTATCTTTTAGCCATTTTTTGACTACATGAGCCCCTAAATTGCTAAGTGGTAAGTCTAGAGGCTCTAGTCAGCTTTGGTGGCTGACCCTTCCTGCTTCACAGGTTGGGAAAGCCAGGCCCAAAGCTCATAGCCCATTCAGCAGTGCCTCTTAAAAGACATGTGTCCCTTTTTCCTTTTTTTATTAGCTTTCTCAGGTCCTACATAGAAACAGGACCTATGTAGATACACCAAAATGTAGTTAAATTTTCTTTTACTCTAGCCCCACATTGGGTGTCAAGTTTCTCTATCAGCCTGTCATTCCCTGATGTAAACTTTCTATTCCTGCAGTCATGAGCTGCATGGAAATCCTCTGACTTAAAAAAAAAAAATCTTGGTGATTTCTCTCTCTTATTTTAATCCTCTCAGCATTTCCTGGGTACTCTCAGAATAAAATTTTCAGCCCTTCCCCAATAGACCATGTCTGTCTTTATCTATCCCCTATCTACCTCAGTTCCAATTCAGGTCTACTCAGCTTCATCCTTTCAGTTCTATCTGCACAGATTTATGGGGCCATTTCTGTAAGAGCTTTGTGCTTGTCTCTACCAAGACCTTGATAGATCAAATTAGTCATTATTGTAGAGTCTTACTGCAGTTGCCACATTACAGTCATTGGCTATTATATAATTGTGTTGTTATAATCCCTCTTCCCCATCGACAGTAAGTCCTATAAGATAAGGAAGTACATCTTTCAAGTTTACTGTTAGATTTCTAATACAGTACACTATCAGTCACACTGTGCAGGATATGATACACATTTAAATATTTAAATGAATGAGTAATGGGACAGTTAGACATTATAAAGGAGTGCTTTTTGATAGATAAACAGAATATTTTACCAGACATGGATAGTCGTGTTTCTAAAACACAGTTTTCTTACATTTCTGATTTTCTTCTAATAAGAAAACATTGGCTTCCATGTTCTTCATAAAACCATTTGCATCGCAAACAGCCTTGGAAGATAAAAGGGATATTTTCTTTCTAGGATATCATAGATACTCTTTTCCTTACCAGGATCATTTTCCTCCATTATTTTTCCTTCCTCTAACTCCTCCTGTATTTCCTGCCACTGCTTCCTTTCTAATTCCTGGCTTCGTCTTCGTCTTACATGAATGTATATACAGATATATGTATAAATACAGAAAACAACCTTCTGACTTGACCTAGCACTGTTTACATGTATATAACTTCAGGTCTGGCCACTTGGTTTTAAATAACTAATAAGTCTTCCCTGGGAAAAACCTCTTCTCTCAGAGACTCTCAGTTACCTATAGTTCTTTACTAGGAACAGAGCCTATGAGATTTCAAACTTTCTCTTTAGCATGTCTACTGATGTAATCTATGGTAAGATATTCCTTGGATAGCCATAGTATCGGGCTATCATGGATGTAACTTTCCTGACATTTCTAAGAGATACAAGCTCAAGGTCATTTTCTATTCCTTCAGCTCTTTCCATCTTTCTGCATCCTTTTCTGTGGTGTTCCTTGAGCCTTTGGTTCAGGAGTCACATTATAAATGTATACCAACTGGGGCTAGGCACTCCATAAGCATTTGTTTCCTACATTTTTGCCAGTTGTGATTTTTCTTTAATAGTCTCTGTTGTGAAGAGAGCTGTTTTGGGTGAAAGTTAGCAGCCAAACTTATCAGTTGACCTAAGCATAAGTATTTAGAATGTAGTTAGGTTTGTGCTAGTTTAAGTAGTAGGTTCCCCTCTAAAATCATGACCCTGAGAGTTGGTTAGAAATTTCCCAACTCTTAAAAATATTCTATGCATGTTCTCACCCATACTTTCAGTGTTTGTAAAAATTTCACCAATGTTCTTCAATTCTATGTATTCTTTATAGAAATATTTTAGAGATAAATGAGAACGTGGGTGAATAAGATGGAGAAATTTAGATATATACTGTGAACAAATAAATTTATAAGGTTAATTTTAGCAGAAAACGAAGTGACAGTGTAACTCTATCTAAAAAGAGAAAATTAAATTGCAAATAAAAGATCAATATTCAATAACCTTTATTGCCATAATAAAGTTTACATTCTCTACTCTTTTATTTAACAGATAAATTTTCTATATGGTAATGACCTGGCATGACAAGTGTTGTTTGTTCAGTGCCAAAAATGAAAGATTCAATTACTGATAGAAACCTGCCTGTGTGTACAACTAGCCAGAATGCCAAAAAGGCTCATTTAGACATTCCTAATAGTTTTGATTCAAAGAACTCCCCAAAGTCTTAACTGACTACATTGGGATTTCAGGCTGCAATGGTCAGAGTAATGCCTACAGGGTATGAAGAAAGTTGTGATGGATCTCCAAAGCCGTTTATGTCAAAAAGGAAAGCCACTCACAAAGAATCAAAATGCATCAACAGTGAAAAGATAATCTCTTCCCAGTATTTGAAGAAATGAAAATGTACAGCACACAGCTCCACTGGAGAAATGGGGGGGGGGGGAATATCCTGTATGAGGCCCTTTTCTTTTCAGTCAATCTAGCTGGAGATTGAAATATTGTACCGAATAACCCACTGCACTATTAAATATACATAATACTAACTTGGAAAAAAGATTGATCAGCCTTCATGCTACATAAAATATCTATGAAGGATTCTAATCAATGTCCTCAAGATACTAAAGTCTGTCTTGGAAAACTCCCTGAAATTTGAGCCTATTTCAAACAGTTAAGTTAAAGCAGTGGTAGTAGAATTTTGAGTCTTAATCAGTAAGAGAATATAATTTTCAATGAAGTATACATTTGAAATGAAAACAAATTAAAGCTCCCAATATGTTGATATTGTACTTTCAAGAAGATGAAATCTGGCACAGTTCTTGCTTGTTTTTGTTTGTCATTGATTCATAATTGAACAAATTAATGACGTATAGCATACTTCAATACATATGTACAATACGTAAATGACCATATCCATATAATTGTCATCTCTATCAGAAATATTTATTGCCTCCTTGTGTCAGGAACATTAAAGTCCTGTAGAGCAGTCACACTGAAACATGAAATCATCAACCTTAATTACTCTACTGTGCTATGAAAATAAGAAGTATTATTTCAATCCTTCTGCACACTGGTACCTACAAACCATTCTCCAGTCACTTTCCCCATCCATATATGAGAACACCCAACTTTACTCAAGGCTGCGTATAAAAATAATCTTGTGTAGTATAAATTCATACGAAGAACATTGCCTATTCTTACAGTTTTTGACTAATGACAAAATTAGCCAAACTCCTACTGAAGAGTAGACAAAACTTAATCTAAAAATAAGTTTAAAAAAGAAAAGAAGCTAAACTCTGACTATTATTTCATATTAATGTTTATACTTAGGAAGAACTAATTTCTAGAAAAAATACTGCAGAAATAAATTTGTGAATCAGTCCAGTATGCAATCATTAAAATGGCATTATAAGCAGCTATGATGTTATGGATGAACATTTATAATATATTATAATGGTGGTCAGCTATTCTCAAGCCATTCCCTGGTATTCTCTGTTGTATTTCACCTTGCTGAGAACTACATTTTTCTTTTAGTTCTGTGATGTATAGTAGTTTTAAACAATAGGAGGCACTTGAAGAAAGTGGATCACACTGCCACTGTGCTTGGATCCCTCTTTCATGACAAATCCTTTCCATATCCATATGTTTTCCTCTCAAGTTACCCCCAACACCTAATTTCAGAAGGCTCTTCTCAGGCAACAATAAATAGAGAAATGCTTGGGAATTTAACTTCATGCTATGATCACCCTAAAACAATGAGTGAGAAGTGTGGGAGTAAGATAATCCACCCCATTAGCTTTAGGTGTGACAGTTGAGATACAGCCAGCACTTCAGATACCCCCAAAAAGACATACAGCCAGCACTTCAGCTACCCTCAAGAAGACAGAGCAATAGCTGCCCTCTTAGGAACTATCAATCCTCAGGGCATCTATTAACCCTCCTTTTCTCCTCCTGGTAGAAGGCAACTAACACAGATGCCCCTAACTGGTCAATGTGCAGAGAATAAGATGCTGTGAAGTGCTTATCTCTAAATAGATTTACATATAATAACTAAAATACATATGTAAATAAAATAATATTTATATATAATACATAATTTTGAGCCCCCTTCAAGCCCCAAAAATGAAAATAGGAGAAGGAGGGGACGTAGGGTTATAGATAAGTGGTAGATAACTTCAAGAAAACAATTTTCTGGATACCCATGGCAGATATACATATGAATTCACAACCATTGTAAGTCATGAACAAGACCTGTACAAACTCAAACCAGACAAAATCCCAGAGTGGAGGGTGAAGGATGAACATGAAATCCCTCCACTAAATGGCAAGATATTGGCATTTGATACCTGTTGGGAAAATGGGAATCTATATGTTTTAGTTACATAACCCTGATGGGTTGATCACATTCTGGGGCAGGCTACACTTCCAAGAGTATTTGTGCAGTAACAACTGCACTGGAGAGAGGGGTACTCAAAGGGTGAGTAGGGAGAGGAGATTGGGGAGGGTAACACAGGAGGAAATGGATGAATATAATCAAAATACATTGTGCAAAATTTCTCGAAGTGTTAGTAGTGTTATTTAATAAGTCTCTTCATGAAGAAAAGCCCCAGGACAAATAGATTTATCACTGACTTCTCCCAACTATTCATAGATTCAATATCAACAGTTCTCAATCTCTTCAACAAAACAGAAGAAAGATTGTTACTAAACTAATTATATAAAGCCAGTATCACCCTGATAAGAAATAAGTTAATGCTATGAAAAAAGAAATAAAATTACAGACCAATTTTTCTAATGAATATTAGTACAAAAAATTTGTAACAAAATACTTACAAGCTGTATTTAAGAACACATCAAGATCTTCATCATGGACAAATGGTTTTATTCCAGAATCGCATACATGAAACACACAAAAATAAATGCCACAAACTATATAAACAGACTGTAGACAGAAATTACTTGATCATCCTGAAAGTTGAGGAAAAGGCATTTTATAAAGCTCTACAGGCTTTCCATTTTGAGTTACATAATACTGCGTTTTTTAACTGCTGAGACTGTATTGTAAATAAAACCTATTTATCTTGCAAAAACAAAACTTTGTGTCCATTGAGCAATAACTCCCAATATTCCTAACCATTATCATGATCCCCATCCCTAATCCTCTGGAATGCAATGCAGTCTCTATTTACCTGCTCTTGACTCATTTAGTTATTTTAGGTAGGTGTACTAATGAAACCATTGTCCTTTAGTGACTGGCCTGTCACTTAGAAAACATTTTCCTATTGCACCCATTCTAGAAATGACAAGATACCCTTCTCTTTCCAAATAAATGTTAGCCCATTGTATTAATATATGACATTTTTGTTCTCTGTCCATCTGGTTGTGAACACTGACAGTCAGTACTTTAACTGGCAGTATTAATACCTGATGTATGACTTCAATGTATTAATGGCTTTACATAATACAGGGCAATTACTGGCTCACATCCATCTAATCAGATGTTTGGGTGACAGACTGATAACTTTTTTTTCTGTCCTTTCACGTATTTTTGAAGTCATCTGCTAGATGTTTAGCTTTCAAACAACAGATGAAAGATGATATGAACATTTAAAGAACAAGTCTGACATGGGTGCTTGGGCTATACACACAATTTTTAAGCATTTTTCACAAAGACTAGAAACCTAGAAATAACAGCATTGACAAGTTAACTTTTCCTCACAAAAGAAGATACCAACAGAGGCCCAGGACCAACTCTGTCTCTTTGTCTCACTCTGTCATCTACAGCATTCATCTCCCTTCTTCATTGGTCCAAACCAGGGTTCTTCTTGTGGGATTATATCATTAAATCAGCTTCCAGATGGAAGGAAACAAGAAGAAAGAAGACTAAAGGCATTCTCATTTACACTTTCCTCTCTCTCTCTCTCTCTCTCTCTCTCTCTCTCTCTCTCTCTCTCTCTCTCTCTCTCTCTCTCTCTCTCTCTCTCTCTCCTCTTATCCTCTCTCCTCAAAACAATATTTCACTGCATAGGCTAGGCTAGCCTCACACCCAAGACCCTCCCACCTGCATTTCCTGAATGCTATGATTTCAGCTGGATACCATTAGGTCATGCTTGTCTTTTATATAATATATATATAAAGGCTTTTCTGGAAACCACACCCAGCCTTGAAATTGGGAGAGGGGGGTTGGTCCTGCTCCAGCTTGATATTCTGGATTTTGCCAGACTTTGTAGACTTTATATCTCATGTTCCTATCACTAGGAAGTTAGTGTATTGGGTATTTGTTTGGGTTGAGAGTTGTGATGAACAAGAGAAGACACTGTGGTTGAGGACAAAGGAAGGATTAGCATTGAGTTGGCACTTGCCAGCATGAATCTCAGATGAATAAAGTCCTCCTCCAGAGGTTTATTTGTGATCTCTGGCATGCAACTGCTTTTCCTCCTCATATTTCAAAGCCTCTAACTGTGGTGGCAAGCCAATCAAACTACTTAAGTTGGAGGAATTTCAGGGTTCTGACTGGCTTCTTCCCACAAAAGACAACTCTCCATCCCTAGCTAAGCCATCCCTAAGGTGTTTTCTGCAGTGTTCTAACTTTATTCATATTTCTCTGAACTGATGATGTGAATCACCACTGTCAGGACTGCCTGCCCTACAGCCTGTCCTGGGATGCAGAGGGGCTCAGATCTTAACTTTTCATTCACCAATGCATTCTAGTTACTTACTGGCTAAAGTCTCTTTAAGATAGTTCTTACTGTATGGAAGATTAACATTGAGTGATTGGGAAGACACAGGTCCATCTTCAAAGGTTTTTGATTTTTTAAAATAACTGAATGTATATGAACTGTACCAGAATACCCAAAATATAAATTAGATTACAATAAATACAATGTGTTTGTGAAATACACATAGATCAGGAAAATCATCTTCTTTGTATTTTGAAAGGTTGTTATTGCACCTCTCAGAGTGTTGAGAATTTTTAAATCTGACCAGATACTAGTTGATTATTCCTACAAGTTTTGTACTACTGTTGCACCCGTGTATTATACAGGCAGAGAGCTTTGTAGATCGAACGGTTTGTAGCTCAGTTTGTAAGAAGCTTTCTCTCAGTAGCGTTCAAGTACCATGAACACTATTCTCAGTTGTACAAATTGAAAGTATTTTTACTTTTTAAGTTACAGGTTAAGAGGTATAAAAAGGAGGTATAGTCACAAGTTTTCTAAAGTGAATTGTTCCCTAAGGATAAATATCAGGGCCTTGGAATCCAAAAAAAAAAAAAAAAAGCCAGTTGAAAGGTTACTCATGCTGACAGGGACACTAGGGCTGTCAGTCTAGGTCAGGACCTAAATTAACTATGGACATGTCTGAGAAGTAAACTGACAGTTGTTTTGTTATAATTCTGAGCTAATTTAAACATAGTTAATAAGTTCTGTATCATTTTAGTATTAAGAGTTAAAGAGGTGAAAGTTTATGTTAGTTATGTAACAGTTTTGTGACAATAGATCTTTTTAAACTGAAAAGCATTCCTACCTTCCAAGTGTTTTGAAGGAATATGCACTTAGAGCTGCAGGCCCACAGTGCTGAAAGTGCATGCACGCATGCATGGTCAGAGGCAGAACCTTGCTACTTTCCACCTGTTTCTGGATCTGAGCATTCTTTGCTGATGCAAAACTATTTGTTGCTTATTTTCAGGGAGTTTATGGCCTTGGGGAGCAGGCACTGCTGCTGCCAGAGCAATGCTAAGTTCTACTGTCGATATTGTGAGGGTGAGAAGATGGTTTTATAGTTAGTTGTCCCCTGCCCGGAGGGAAGGATACAGCAGTGGCATTTTCCAAGTGTCAGTGGAAGTTTCATCTCAAGTATATCATTTGAATGACTTGTTAAGCCCAGTGAGAGTTTGCCCTTGCTCAAAGACAAAGAAAAACATTTCAAAGGGAAATATAATAGGCAGAATAAAATATTCAAAATAGATTCTAAAGATCCTGGGTGATGGTAAGTGACATCACCTAAGTCATTCAGCTCATTCAAAGATGCTTTGTTCTTACACAGCATATCTGAAACTTTGTACATGTTTTCTATTTAATCCAACTTTATAGATAAAAGGCAACATCAGATGTAACACAGATGCTATTTTAAGATATATTTATGTAAATGTCACTTGAAGAAAACACTATATTCTCAGGGCAAGGGAATCAACTCAAAATTTTATGAAATATTTGATCTGTAATTATTTTCTAAATCAAGTATTTAAAGACTTGTACCAATTTCATTTGAGCATTTTAATAGGACATTTAAATCATTCTGACTCATCCTATGCTCATTAACAACTTTCTAAGATAATTTTATGAGCAATAATGAAAATCCTTAGATTGTTTATAAAGGTTTTTCAAAACCATTAATCACCAACTCAAAATAGTACTGAATTACATATTAGAGTGATTTTTTTTTCTCCCTAGGTAAACGGAAAGAAAAAGTTAAAAGTTTTATCTTTATGAAATAAAAATGCTTACTAAGTCAAATTATTTATTTTAGGAATTCAACATTAAATTAAGCCATACGGCATGTTTTGTTGGGTTCAGTACCTGTAAAATATAATATGAAGCTAGTTTTCTGGTAGAAGTCACATGGGTCACAAGGTTACTTGTTTTTCTTGCTCATCCTGCGCCATCTTCTGCCCTCACTCTGCATGAGTCTTGGAAGATGGAGCCTAGAATGTGATGTAGGTAGTCACAAGAGAAATTCTCCTTTATTAGACTGAAATACCAGAGGACTTCATGCCCATTGCAGGATGCAAATAATAAGACTGTTATGGTAATGGTTCAGTGGGTAAAGCCCTTGTGAAAACATGAGAACCTATTCAAAACCCCAAGAACTATGGAAAACCAGATAAGGTACTGTCTACACATTTCTATGGAGTGATGAGTAGTGGAAAATCATTCAGAAGTTTCTGGGCCAAAAAGGAAGAAAAATTACAAGACCCAGTCTTCAATAAGGTAGATGGAGAGTACTTCCACCCGGGATTGTCTTCTAACTTCCTCATATGAATCATGGCATACATGTGCCAACATTCACACACACACACACACACACACACACACACACACACACACACACACACACACACACACACACACACACACGGATGCTCGAGCATACACTGGGCCAGGGGGTTATAACGTTAAGAGTAATGAAATTGTCCAGGTATAAAAGTGTCATAGTGCAAACCTTGGAACTTGCATTAGTTGTTTTTCTTGTTGTTGTGTCAAAACTATCTAATAGAGTCAACATATGGAATGAGGAGTTTATTCTAGTTTAGCATCTGTGGGTACAATATTTTACGACAAAAAAGACACAGCAGCAGGAGCATGAGGCTATTAGTCAAATTGCACCCACAGTGTGCAAGCAGAGAGGACTGAGTCTTCTTATTTAGGTTTAACTTGGTCTGAGCCCCCGGCCCACCAAATGGTGATACCCACACTTTGGATGGGTCTTTCCCACTCAACCAACCCAAATTAAATACCATTTCAGACATGTCTAAAGATATATTTCCTAGATAGTTCTAGATACAGTGAAGTTGACAGCCAGTGCTCACCAGTACTAGTAAACAGGAAAGAAAGCTCTTCTGTGAACCTGTAGCCACAACCCCAGCCTTATATGCACAAAGCAAAACCCTGGAATCTGTGTGACCCTTAATTGAAAATTAAAAATGACTCTGCATTGTTAACGACCTAAGGGAACCCACAAAAGCAGCACAAATTATCTCTGGGGACCTCAAAATATTCCCACAGAGAAAATTCAAAGACACACTAGTGATCAAGCTTTCTGTTTAATTAAAAAAGAAATAACACCCAAGATGAGAGCAGTGAAATGTAAAAAAAAAAAAAAAAAAAAAATGCCTTAGGAACTGATTTGAAAATAATTTGAGGTCACTAAATTATAAAAATATTATTCCTCATATAATATTAATCATAAAGTATATAAAATAAAAGAAACTATTAGAAATATGATTTATGGAGTCACAAAAAAATGGCAAAATAAAATGAAACTTAAAAGTCTTTCTAGAAAGTAATGTTAGAAGGAGAAATGGGAACAATGGAGCAGAAAGGATTAAATGGAGTGGGTCACAGAAGAACAGGACTTAAGAGAGAGTAAGAACAGAAATACCTAACATTTTATCTTTTGAAAAAGTCATAGAAGAACTAACTACTGTAGATGCTTTCTAAAATATATACATACACATACATACATACATACATACATACATACATACATACATACATACATACATACATATACGTGAAGACTTTAAACCTTATAAAGATCTAACAATGTCCCCTATAAGACACCACAGACTAGCAAATTAAAACCCTAGCACCAGGACGGGTTATCTCTCTTAGATTCATTAGAATCATTAGTTAACGGAGTTCCATAAATCCTCAAGTGTTATAGACTATTGCCATTGTCCTTGGTTTTCCTCTAGAACTTGACAATAAGACCCCTATTGATGAAGACATAACATTTTTGAATCATTAAATATGATGAAATCTGGGTGGCACTGATCTGGAAGCTTCATTTAGACTGGCTAGCATTTATAATATGGTAAGTTTGTATACAAGCTGACAGAGGAGAAAAGCAATCATCAATCTCACATAGATGTGAGCCTTCTAGCTACAATAATGACAACATGCCCACTGGTATAATAGTGACTAATAGCCTAAGAGAATGAATATAAACAAGCACAAAATATCTCTGAGGACCTCAAAATGTTCACACAGAGAAAATTCAAAGACACATTAACAGGTTTTTTTTTAATGAGCAAATAAATAATGCCAAAGTTGAGAGCAATAGGTTATAGGAAATCTTAGGAACCTATCTGCAAGTAATTTGAGTAATATGACAGTAAGCAAACACTCTGTGATTGGATTTAGGTATCATTTCACAAGATGGATAACTCATACCTAACATCATTACTATTCCAAGAACCTGTGTTTATATATGTCATAAGCCCTACGGAAGGAGTTACTATAATTCTGCTAAATGGAGAAAGTATTAAACCACCTCTTAATGACTTACCCATATATTAGTGGATCTCTAACTCTTATCAGAAAAGGTTCATTTTGCAACAGATCGTGAATAACACAGAAACCTACAATTGTTCAATGTACAGAGAATGAAAGACAGAGAACTCATCCTTAATGGGACGTCTATACCATGACTCTTCTTCACAAAGCTAAGGGACCATGGATAAAGAGGAGAAGGGAAAACTGTTAGGGTCAGAGGCTTTGGATTCCTACAAAGAACTAGTAGGGTTTTTTTAATGAAATTACAGTGGTTCTGACAGCATGCACAAGACCTGTGCAAGTTCAAGCCAGACAAATAAGCATAATTTTGATTTGAACAATTAAAGTTTGGGTTTTCAAATCTTATATATTTATCAAGATAAGGAAGGAGAGAAGAGAAAGACAAAGACAAGAGATGGAGAAATAAATGAGGGGAGATTTACCTTATTTTGGGCTTAGACATTTACAGAGAATGTGGACCTCCATCTGCAACTTGAACAATCAGGAGAGCCAAGGGTATAATTCAGCCTGAACCTCAACCCAAATGTTATAGAACCAAGAACTCCAACAGGAAAACATAACAGAGGTCAAAAAAGCTTTCTTTTAAAACCTATGCTTCACTAAGCTGCACAGCATATAAAACAAACAAACAACAACAAAAAAAACCAGAAGAACTTATAGATTCATCCAAACCACCAAAATTAAATTAAAAAGTGAACAATGTAAACAAATACATAATAAATGAGGAGATTGAAATAGTAATATACTGTTTCCAGCTAGAACAAGTCCAAGGTTAGATGGAATCAAAACAGAATTATACAAGATATTCAGAGAAAAATGTGCATCCAGTTTTTAATGTCTTATTATAGTTAATAGAAACCGAAGAAACATTCATAAACTCTTTCTATGAAATCACTATTACTCTAATTTAAAACTAGATAAGAACACATCAAAGAAAGAAGTTTACAGGCCAATTCCCTGGATGAACATAGACTCAAAAGTACTCAATTCATCACTTTCAAACAGAATACAAACATACATTTAAAAAGACTAGACATCATGATCAAGTTGGATTTATCCCTGAAATGTAGAAATGGATGAAAATAAGCAAGTCAGTAAGTGGAATAAATTACATAGACTTGAAGCCAAAAATTACAAGATCATCTCAATAGATAATTTCAGTAGAAAAAGCTACCACAAAATTCAAAATGTCATCTTGTCAAAAATTCCAGTGAATGTAAGACTAGAGAACCATCCCTCAACATAATGAAAGCTATTCAAGAATTTCACAGTTTAATTGATAGCTTAATTCAACAATTAAAATTAATCCCAAGTGGAGAAAATCTTGAAGTAAGACCTCTAAAGTCAAGGATGAAGCATTGTTATCTTTTATCTCCATTCCTTTTCATATTGTGCTTAAAATACTTGCTGGCTGAAGTAATAAGCCAAGAGAAGGAAAGTGACAGAGTACAAATAGGGATATAAGAAATCAAATTAGCCCTGTTTGTACGTCATATGGTGCTATACATTAGAGATCCCAAACATTTTAACAGAAAAATATCAATAAAGAATAACTTTAACAATGTGGCAGAATGTGTGTCAATTGTATAAATCAATAGGTTTTCTATACACCAATAACAAACATAAGAGAAGGAGACCATGGAAACTTTCCTATTCACAGTACCCTAAGAGAAAATAAAATGTCTAGGAATAAATCTCATCAAAAAGTAAAAGTCCTCTTCAAAGGACACTTTAAGCTTTAAAGCAGTGGTTCTTAATGTGTGAACTTCTCCTTTCACAGGGGTTACCCAAGACCATCAGAAAACACAGGTATTTACAAAATTGCAGTCATCAAGTAGCAATGAAAATTATTTTATGATTGGGATCACTGTAACATAAAAAACTTCATTAAAGAATTGAATCATTAGAAAGGTTGATTGCTGCCCTAAAAAATAAAATTAAAAAAAATACTAGAAATCCTATGCACATGGATTATGAAAAAGAACATTCTATCAAAAGCTATTTATAGTTTTAATGCAATCCTGATCAAAATCTTAATCTTTTTCTTTACAGAAATAGCAACTATCCTAAAATTTGTGTGGACCCACAAAAGACAAGGTACAATCATTATTTTAAATCCAAAAAGACATCAAAGTCCTAAAAGACAAGACAAAACAATCCTAAGCAGAAAGAACAATGCTGGAGGTGTTATCATTCCATATCTTAAGATATGTTACAGAGCCATAATAACAAGCACAATATGGTACTGCACAACAACAGATATGCAGACCAACAGAACAAAATCAAAGACCCAAACATAACTACATTTAATATTTGGTTAAGATGTTAAAACATATGTTGTAGAAAAGAAAGCTTCTTCAACAAACTGTTCTGGAAAAATTTGATGTCTACATATAGAAAAAAATCAATTAGACCCATATCTCTTACCTACATAAAAACTGATTCCAAACAGATTAAGGACCTAAAATATAAAACCTTGAAATGTTGAAACTGCTAGAAGAAATCTTAGGTGCCACCTTCATAGTACAAATGTAGGACAAGACTCCCTGAAAAGGGCTCCATTTTCTCAAGAGTTAAGACTAACAATTAACAAATGGGACTTCATAGAACTAAAGAAAAACAAAACTTCTTCATAGCTATAAAATACACAATCAGTTAACAAAGAATAAGCAGGAATTTTTGCAAGCTATATATCTGATAGAGAATTAAAATCCAGAATATATAAAGAAATCTAAGAACATAGAGTCCAAAATTAGGATGCTTAATCATACCACAAGGACACTTGCTCAACTATGTTCATAGCAGCATTAGTCATAATAGTCAGAACCTGGAAACAACCTAGATGCCCCTCTACTAAAGAATGGATTATATATGTAAAATGGTACATTTACACAATAGAGTATACTCAACAGAAAAAACAAAGACATCCTGAAATTTGCAGGCAATTGATGGATCCATAAAATATCATTCTGAGTGAGGTAACCTTGACTCAGAAAGACAAACATGGCATGTACTCACTGATAAGTGGATACTAGATGTAAAAAGCAAAGGATAACCAAAGTATAACCTGAAGCTCCAGAGAAACTAGCTAACAAAGAAGATTCTAAGAGGGGTGCATGGATTGCCATGGGAAGGGGAAATAGATGAGATCTCCTGAGTGAACTGGGGGTGAGCAGGGCAATGGGGGGGGGGAGGAGAATGGAGGATGAGAACTTAAGGGAATGGGATGGTTGAGTTGGAATAGGGGCAGAGTGAGAGAGAAATGAAGGAGATATCTTGATAGAGGGAGATGTCATGGGGTTAGAGAGAAACCTGGTGTTTGGGAAGTTCCCAGGAATCAACAAGGATGACCCCACATAGACTACGACCAATAGTGGAGAAGGTGCCTGAGCTGGCCTTCCCTTGTAACCAGATTGGTGAATACCCTTGCTGTCATCATAGAGCCTTCATCCATTAATGGATGGAAAAAGATGCAGAGACCCCCAGCCAGACACCAGCCTGAGCTCTAGGAGTCCAGTCAAAGAAAGGAAAGAGGGATTGTGTGAGCAAGAGAAACAAAATCCAAATGCATATGGGAGATAGCTGTTTAGTTCGAAAGGGGGGAAGAAAAAAATTATTCATTGTGCATACCAACCACAAAGATCCCTCTCATGCCTCCTCCTGCTCCCTCCAAGTCTAACCCTGACTCCCCATCCATTTCTCTGAAAAGGCAAAGCCTCCTCCCTTAGGGAGCCAGCAAAGCCTGGTACATTCCGTTGAAGCAGGTCCTGGCCCCTCCTCCCTGAATCAAGGCTGTACAAGGTGTCCCACCATAGGTAATGGGCTCCAAAAGGCCAGGTAGTGCACCAGGCATATACCCAGATCCCTCTTGCATGGACCGCCTTATGCAGAAGAAGCTACACAACTGTCTCCTGTATGCATAGGTCCTAGTTCAGAGCCATGCAAAGGCTCCACAACTGTTGATCTAAAGTGTATGAGCTCCCACAAGCTTGGTCTGTTGTCTCCGTGGTTTCCCCATCATGATCTTGATCCACCTTCCTCATATAATATCTCTTCTTTCTCTTCAACTGGACTGCTAGAGGTAGGTCTGTCTATTTTTTTTTTTAAGTCAAAAATCAAATGACCTATTCAAGAAATAGACCAGAAACTTGAACAGGAAGTTCTCAAAAGAAAAAAACAAAATTACTAAGAAATATTTGGAAGGATACTCATCATTTCCTGCAATTTAGGAAAATGCAAATCAAAACAGTTTTGAGATTTCATCTCACCATGGGCAAAATGGCAAAGATCATTAAAAAACAAACAATAAATGTTGAATGGGACGAGGGGAGGAGGTATTTAATATTGGTGGGATGGCAAACTGATAAAGCCACTCTGGAAATCAGTGTGGAGAATTCTCAAAAAAAAATTAAGATAAAGCTGCCATATGTCCCAGTGATACCATTTCTTACATCTGCTTAAAAGAACTTCTCTCCTACTTTACCATTATGTGTTCAGCCATGTTCATTGTCACTTTATTCACAATAGTTAGGAAAGTGAGACAATCTAAGTGTCTTTCAATCAATGGATGGGTAATAAAAATGTGGAACATAGACATGATGAAATACTATTCAGCTGTTAAAAAATGAAATCATGAACTTTGTAGGTAAATGGGTTAAACTAGAAAAGATCGAATTGGATGGTAACACAAATCCTGAAAGATAAAGGTAACACATGTTTTCTTTCATTGGAGGTTTTGGCTGCCAATCTTGAGACTTGAATATATAACCCAGAGAAGCTTAAGAAACCATGGAGCAGGGAAGGATCATTGCTAGGATGAATGTGTACAAAGCGATAGAGAAGGAGATAGCAGGATGAAAATGATCTGATGAGGGAAATGTGGAAGGGTGGGAGATGGAGGTAAGTACAAAGGAGAGAGGAGGGTAAATGGTGTTAGCAGGGTAAAGCCAATGTACTATGAAATAAGAAAAGGTGCTGTTTTGTAACAGGTAGAAGAGAAGTAAATACAAAATATTGTGGGGAGGGTAAAATAACAATAAATATGTCTAGAAAAGCCACAAGGAATCTGCCTTAGGGTTTCTATTGCTGTGAAGAGACACCATGACCATGGAAACTCTGATAAATGAAAACATTTAATTGGGATGGCTCACTTACAGTTTCAGAGGTTCAGTTCATTATCATCATGGCAGGGAGCATGGCAGCATAGATAGGCATAGTACTGGATAAGTAGCTGATAATCCTACATATTGCATGTGGGAGATTGTGTTGTTTCATTGTAAATAATTATCCCACCCACTGGTTTAATAAAAAGTGCTGATTGGCCAAAGGCAGGCAGGAAGTGTGGGCGGGGCTACCAGACTAAGAAAACTCTGAGAACAGGAAGCACAGAGCAGAATGCCCGAGAGAAGCCAGAAGAAGCAGAGGACAACCATGCTGTTGTGAGAAAAGATACCAAGCCACATGGCTGAATGGGTTAAGAGTCACGGGTTAGAAAAAGGGTAAAGAGTTAGCAAGTGATATGCCTGGGCCTTAGGCTGATCAGCCTGAAACTACTGTAAACATCTGTGTGTCTCTGTGGGTCTGTGGGTCTGCAGGTCTAAACCTTGAGGCTAGACCTGAAAGTCTGGGCCAGAAACCTCCTACTACAATTGCAGACAACAGGAGATCAACTGAGGCACTGGGTGATATGCTGAGCATAGGAAACCTCAAAGTCTTCCCCAGCCACGGTACACTTCTATTCCAATAAAGCCATGCCTCCTAACAGTACCACTTCCCATGAGAATATGGGGGCCAATTACATTCAAATTCCCACATTTCACTCCCTGTCTTCCATAAGCTTGTAACAGTACCATACTGTGAAATACATTTAGCCCAATTTCAAAAGGCTCCATAGTCCACCACAGTCTCAATAACATTCTAAAGTCCAAAGTTCAAAGTCTTTTGAGATTCATACAATCTCTTAACTGTAACTCCCTGTAAAATGAAAATTAAAAATAGCAGATCAAATATTAGAAATGCACAGGATGTACATTACTATTCCAAAATGTAGGGAAAGAAGAACAGTGGGGAAATACTGGACCAAAGCAAGATGGAAAACCAGTGGAGCAAGCTCTAACCTATGCATCTCCATAGTCAAAATGCTCTTAAGATTTCTAACTCCATTCAGTTTTGTTATCTATAACACACTTCTTTCTCTTGGGCTGGATCCATTTTCTGATAGCATGGCTCTGGGATTTCTAACATCTTGGAGTCTCTAAGGCAATCTTGACTTAAACTCATAGTTTTATTCAATGGATTCTCTGGTCCTCTATTCAGGGACACACCTGACACATGCTTGGCCTCAGAAACTTTCCTTAGACACAAGAGCAATATCAATTTTCTTCTATACTTAACCCTAAAGCCAGAACCATGTGGCTAGAGCTGCCAAGTTCTGCTGCTTGCTGGGCCTGGAACATGGTTCCTTGTTCAATACATCTTCACCAGCTTTCTGTCCTTCACTGCCTAAGCTTGGCAGTCCTGAAACTGGAACTCTAGACTAGATCAGGCTGATCTCAAACTCAGAGATTCACAATCCTCTGCCTTCTGAATGCTGGAATCAAAGGTGTGCAGCACCATAACCAGCTCTAATCTTTTCTTTAGTTCTTTTTTGTGAAAGTTAGAAATTTAGCTGTTTGGGGTCTTGCCCTGAGGTCACTACTCCTTTTATTCCGTTTCTTAATCTGTTTATCTCCTTGAACACAGGACTTAGTTCCATCCCACTTTCTGATGTTCCTTTACTTCTTAATTTTACATTTTGTAATTTGTTCTGCTCAGCCTGCTCATTTTCATTATCTTCATTAGAGTTACCACTAATAACCACATGGCAGAGTGTGTATTACATACTAGGCTGCTTTGAGATTTCTTCTTCCAAGGGAATGAATCTAAATCTCAACACTTTAGTCTCAGGCAGACTCTTCAGACAAGGGCAAAAGCAGCCACTTTCTACTCTAAAATATCACAAGAACTACACCTAGGAAGCATATTAATAACGTCCTTGGAAACCCTTTGTGAAATCCTGCCACAGTTTATCAAATCACATTCAGCACCGTCTAGTTTCTGACTAATATGGCCAATTAAACAGCACTTAAATCATCCAACTGTTTTTATAACCCTGTCCTGAGGTCCATATTCCTTTAAACAATGCATGGTCAGGCCTATCACAGCAATACTCCAGTTCTGTCTTAGGATTTTTGTTTGTTTGTTTGTTTGTTTGTTTTCTGGGAAGAGACACCATGACAACAGCAACTCTTATAAATGAAAACATTTAATTACTTTTAGTTCAGAGGTTCAGTCCATTATCATCAGGTTGGGGCATGATTGCATAGTACTGGAGAAGTATCCAAGAGTCCTACATATTGCAAGAAACAGTCGGTCAACTGAGAAACTGAGTGGTGTCCTGAACATAGGACCTTCAACCTGCCTGCTCAGTAACACACTTCCTGCAACTAGGCTATACCCACTCCAACAAAGCCATACCGCCAAATAATGCCACTGCCTATGAGATTATGAAGCGGGGGGGGGGGGGGGGGGGGGATCACATTTATACCACCAGAGAATCATACTATTGATATACTATTGATAATTTATGTTTACAAATATTAAAATACATGTACTTCTGTGTCTAAATGGACATATATTTAGCTTTAATGAACTTTTCTAATCTGGGCTGACAAAACACACTCCAAGAACCAAATACCATCTTTAAAAATACAAAACATAAGAAGACCTCTTTTGGATTGTTGGCCAGGGCTAACCAAGAGATTCTCCAAACAGCCTCTTGCTGTTGCCTTAAAGGCACTAAGGAATGCTAAGAACAAGAGGAGGGTCTTCCTCGAGGAAAAGCAGACAATTAGTTATTCAATTACCAATTGATCAGCCCTGAAAACATACACACAAGTAATGTTATACACATTGATCAGCTTATATTTAGAAATATATGCATATATGAGTACATATACATATATATATATATGCAATAGAAACTAATGACAAAAGGACCATGAGCTTAAAGATAGAAAGTAGAGATATATGATAGGGTTTGGAGGGAGGAGAAGAAAGAGAGAAATTATATAAGTACATGTAATCCTAAAAATAAAAGGAAAAAGTTATTAAAATTAAAACAAAAATTATAAGCATGAAAGACAAAGCAAGATGCTTTCAGTCAAAAGTTCATACTTCTTTCTATACAATAAAATAACCCTGAAGCACACAAAAAGTCTGACAAACTACCTGGAGAAATATTATCACCATAGCTATGGAAAAAGTAACATCTTTCACTGATTCCAAAACAAAACAAAAGGTTGCTGATGCATATGAATAATCACAAAGAATATAAGAAAATAACATATAAAGATTAATTTTGTGCTTGCAGTTTGGCCCAGACCTAAATATTAAGACATGGAAGGTAGAGCAAGAGAAACTCACTCAAGTTACAAGTACACTGAAGAGTTTGTGTGGACCTCCTCTTGATGTCTAAGCTCCCCTTGGCCATACATCTTAAAGAACTCTTTCATATGTAAATCAATAAATGTCCTTAGTGAATCTGTAGCACAGCATTTTTAAAACTCAAAGGTAGGAAAAGAAGATGACAATGTGTGTATTCTCACAAAAAAAAAATGTATAAGGGAAGCTAACAAGAGCCTTTTGAGCTGAGTTTAATTACTAAAATTTGTGGTGATATATTTTATATTTAATGTCAATCAGTCTGGAATATCAGTGAACAGATCTACCCATAGTCAAGCCAGGAGAGTCAGAGTGCTAACTCACATCTTTAATCCCAGCATGGGAAAAACCAAGGGGTGACCTATGCCTTTAATCCCATAACTCCAGAGACTGAGATCTTTCTGTGTTTCTGTGCGTTAAAGGCCTGACTACCAAACAGTAGTGGTTCACACCTTTAATCCTAACTCTAAGATTATGATGCAGAGTTGAACCCAGAAGTGAAACAACTGGGTGAAGAAGGTATTTAAGGCAGGTGTAGGAAGACAGATTTATTCTACAGAAGCATGAGGAAACAGGATAAGAAATCTGAAAGATAACTTTTACCTTGAGAAGTTGGCTGGGTGAGATTTGACTGTGGTCTGTTTCCTCTTTCTGATATTCCAGCTTTCCCCTAATATCTGGCTCTAAGTTTTTATTAAATACAAACTAGAATTCATGTTTCAAACACTCACATAGGAGGAAGTACCTGCCTGACTGCTGTATACATGTGAACACATGTGCACACAGATACACAAATAATTTAAACTTTTAATTAAATAAAATCAAATTAAATGTATTAAAGTCAAATATAACAATGAAAATAAAATAAAACATACAATAATACATCTCAAGAATATAACACTGTTTCTTCATTTATAGAAGCAAATAATTTTGTTGGTAATGAAAACACCCCATGCTGAACTATCAAGGATGAAATAGAGTTTTATATATCTTAATATAGGAATTACTATATCACATTGAAGTTATAGATTTTCTACATAAGAGACATTGCTCAGAGGAGAAAGGTGAGTATACCCATCCAAGCTGATGATTTACTTTTGTACTCATCTCAACCTCTTTCCATCGTGACCAGCAGCTCTCTCTAAACTCTAATGTCTGGCTTTCCCACATTTGGCATTTCAGTGAGTAGATGTATGCCACAGGGAATGGCATACCAAAACTGATCTATTAAAATGGGTAACAAAAGACATCAACTTCAGCAATTTTGACAGATGAGTCCTCTCAGTCAGAAGATCTGTATTTTCCAGCCAATATCAAAAGAAAGAATATTTGGAAGAAAATATATGTCTCTATTGAACAGGTGCAAACTTTCTTCTTGGCATTATTTCCTCAACAATACAACAAATGGTTTCATTGTATTCACAACAATACCTAGTATTTAGGTGTCAGTTCTATGAAGATGATTGAAAGGCTTAAAAGAAATGTACAAAAATTGTTTATACAAGGGACTGGAGCATATTGGAACTCATCCCCCAAAGATACAAAAGGTCAACGTTTTGCACAACTTCGACATTGATAGTTGGACACAGTCATATCATCTGCTTGAAAGCATGCATCTAGAACACATCAGCACATCGCCTCACAAAGTTAAAGCATTAAGCAAGAGCATGGCAGCTATCACCTTAATAGGACTAGTTAGTTATTTGCACATCTCATTTAATACAAGAAATTCTTGGATATTGGTGACAAGCTACAACCATATCCTCTTTGAGAATTTTATCTCACCAGCATGGGTAGATGATTCAATTTGTTCTTATATCTAATGAAACTGAACTTTGAGTTTTGAATTGCCCAAGAGCTATATTCAAATATATTATCTTCACCTATTTCACTCACCTGCTCCCAAACCAGCTCAAAAGTAAATAAATTACTCAAAATTGATTAAACTTATATGTCCTATTTTTCTATAGCAGCTGATAGAAATTCTAAAAGTCTGAAATACATAATCTTTTAAAATATAAAGTAATAATTTAGGGATTATCTTTGTTCAAAATAAAATAATGGAAATTATTGGAATATTTGAACATTATTTGTTACAAATTTAAATGAAATTTATGCTTATTTATTATCTTCCAGCCATGAAATATATTTCTTCCTAAATCTGCTTACTACATCCCAATCCTGTGGAAATATCCTTGCAACACACTGTCTAAAGGCAGGTTTGCTAGAATTAGCTCTTTGTTCAGAGATGTTTGTCTCAGGAAGTTGATTTTTCTCATCTACTTCTACTATCTGTGAATTCAGTGACTTCACTCTAATTTACTTAGTATAAAGGACTAAAGAGTAATAAAAAGATATAGAAGATGAACCAGCTACCATGTGTCAGTGTAGGTACTGTATATCTCTCACCATCAACAGAGCCATTCAAGTACGGAAAATGTTATTTTAAAAATTCAAGTCCTAAAACCCATTTTTAATGGAGTTTAACAGATAGCAAACAACCATTCAAGAAAATATAATGAATCTTGATAAGATTGTCAAAAGGCTAAAGCATTAAGCCAGGATTTGCTCATGTCCCTGTAACTTATCTCAGATTCTACATCAGTATATTAGAAGCTCTGAGGTAGGCATAAGCAGTCAAGTTGATTAGGATCCATGTCTACCAAGCTGTCTAGAAAGGACAAAAACAACCAAGAGACATCTACAGTCCATTCATATTGTAAATACAGAATACACATTTATCATCACAATCATATGCAACACCCTCCAAGAAAGCCTAGATACTGGACAAAAAAACATGTTGGCTATCAGCTCAAAAAGTGATCAAGACAGCTGTAGGGAAAGTAACTCTGGATTCCCTGAATCACTGAGCCAACCCTGCAGCCCTACTTACAGAGCTCTTATTTGAAGATGAATACTAATATCTTTTTATTAGCCTACTGGTGGTGAATATTTTTAATTCTTGTAGCTAGCTGAAAGCATCAGAAAGAGTAAATTTGACAGGACAGTTTGAGGCATCATTTAGAAGAACATTTAGAAATTAGAAAAATTACTATAAAGCTCAAACTAGTGTTGTTCAGTCCCATTCAAGTCAGAACCATATTAAAGTCTCCTGCACTGTGGCTACCACTATTACTGTGCAAAGCCAGACAACAGCACAGCAGTGGTACTCACTAATAACTTTTTAGGCTCTTCCTGCACATATATAATGGTGCCTAATACTTCCTGTTTGTCTTCAAGCCTCTCTACTTGTAGTTTAAAGCTTGATAATAGTCTAAAAGTCACTTTCAATCTAATCAACATGCTGAAAAAAACCACTTTAAAGTCAAAACCAGAAGGTGTTTAATTGACTTTCCTCATTGCCTGCTTTAATTCTCAAGAGCAATTAACTCAAAGTGTAGTCCCTAAACTGGGTACAGTAAGTGCAATGGGAAGAATAAAGTGCTTTCCACAGCAAGCATGAAGACCCCAGTTCAGATCCTGGACCTTTGCATGTGCTTGGCTGGTAGTATCCAGTAACCCCAGTACATTAGATGCAGAGACAAGGGAATTCCATAGCACACTCAGGGTTCAAGTAAGAGACTCTGCCTCCATATAAGGAAGAGAAGCCATCAAGACTGGCACACAATATCAACTTCTGGACTATGCACACACACACACACACACACACACACACACACGTACACACATACATACATTCCACAAGCATACATATGCAAAAAGGTTAAAAAAAAAAAGTATGTAAAATTTTCAGGCCACCATGAATGTCACATGTCACAGTTTGAAAAGGGCTGCCCTATAACACAGAAAGTATGTCTGGTGGTACATTCACTCTTGTGCTTTTCTGTTTGAGCTTTCTTTCCAATAGTCTTCTTCTGCTGTGAAAGTCAGTGTCTGCAGATAGTGTTGAAAACCATCACTGATCTCATTTATTACTGTGATGATCACCAGTGCTACACGAAGGCTCTCAGGAGAGTTTTCAGTTATGCTTCAGAAATACATACTAGCTCAAATGAATGGCTTTGCTTTTTATCTAAATGTAATACTGTTTAAATTTCTTTCAGCTTAAGAGTGAATGGTGAGAACCAAAATACTCTGGCATGTAGAACAGTGCTATGATTTTGCCCTAATTATCTTTTGCTGATGACAAAGTAAAATTATTCTTTCCATTTTTGATAGATTCCCACTTCAGTGAAAGGATGCCCTACTTAAGCTTTAGTAATATTTGTTTTACAGATGGGCATTGCAAGTCTTTCTTTGGACTGCCTGTTCCCAAATAATGACATGGAGACTTTTTATTAGTTATGAAAGCTTAGCCTTAGCTTAGACTACGTTAGTTGGCATTACTAAATTTTGGTGTGCATCATTAGCCAGTATTAAACACAAGAATAGTCAATCTCTCATAAGTCACAAGTTGCCAGAATATTTTCATAGTTACTCAATTCTATACTTAAGGAATGCAGATAAAAAATACAGGTGAATTGTTAGAAAAGGGGAAAAGAAAAATCAGTGACCTAAGACCTACATTTGGCAGAGCTCCCACAGATTGATATTCTTATTGTATGTATCCCAAAGTTTTCTGATCTATCCAAGCCCACAGTCTGAACAAAATTTCCCCCACCTCAAGTCCTACAGCTGCTTATAAAATAATTACTCAGAGGCTTATGTTAATTACAAATGTTTGGCCTATGACTCAGGCTCATTACCAACTAGCTCTTATAACTTAACTAATTCATTCTTATTAATCTATGAATTGCCGTGTGTTCTATGGCCTTACCCGTGTTCTATTACATCTTGCTTTCAGGGCAGTAGCAATGTCTCCCTGATTCCATCCTTCACTTTTGTCTCACGTTAGTTGTGTGATAGAACTACCCAAGTGTCCATTTGAAATATCTTTCCAGTCCAGTATTATTAACATGAACTGAGTCACTCTGCTCTAGAAGGTCTGTAAGATAACAGGACTGATAAAGCTGGTGTCTGAAGTCCCTAGTCTATGGCTTGTCCTATGCATGTGATGGGCAGGTTTCTGATTTCTGAAAAGAACTGGGATGGCATTGCTCAGTAAGTTGAATACTACTTGCTGATCTTGAACATAAAGAGGAACCCTGGTGTAGTTGGTGCCATCAGTCATTTTAATCTTTGGTGAAAATACTAATTACTTTGTTATAGTATTTAGTATTTTTTGTCAATGAAGTGAACAACATTTTCTTTCCTAGCAACACCTTAGTAAAAGAATGATAGGAAATAATAAAGCCATCTTAAGAGAGTAAAACAACTACTAGAAAAATAGAAAAACATTACAGGACTAGTAGTACTCAAAATGTAATTTTAAGGTTAAGACAAATGTTGAGACATTGCAGCATAGATATTTCATTGTAGAGAACTGGGATGTAATATTGAGCATTGTATGTCTAAAATCAGGGAAGCCTTAGCACAGGCATGCTCATCAAAAACATATGATGAATAGGAAGGAATCATAGCTTCTTTTTATGAAACTCAGTTTCAAAGATAAATCAAACTTTGGAGGCCTGACCCCTCATCAGCCATGCATTTAGTAAATATTACCAACAACTAAGAACCAGCAGCAGCTTCCCACAGCTGCTGTTTGCTCGCCAGGACTAAATCTCTATTATTTGGCTCAAATGCAAAGGACTCAACCTCAACAAAGAAAAAATAAAAATAATTGAGAGATGCTATTTTCAAAAGGATGAAATCAAGACACCCACATATTAAAATGCAAGGCTGAATACACAGCTTTAAAAAGAAAGGGCACCAACCTGAGTTAATGTAAATTAGAAACAAGACAATATGTTATTCAAGTTGGAAAGAATGGAGGCTGTTTTTCCAGCTGTGCCTTTAGAGACTGAAAGAAATAGAACAACTTGGGAAACACTAGAGGGTTTGAGGATACAAGAGGTTTTTAGTCTCAAAAAAATATATTTAAACAAATAGAAGTTAGAAAGCAAAATGGAAGAGACAGTTCGGTTTATGCGACAAAGTGTTTAAACATAAAAAGCAAAACCTATGAGAAAAATGTTTAAGCACTCCTAAAAGGCAGAGAAGGAGACTTCAACAAGCAGGCATTCTTCCCACATCCCTGAATATATTCTCATAAATGCATTTTATTTGAAAATATAAGAATATAAACTTAATGCAATCTCCAAATGGGAAAAGGGAACTGATTTGAGAAGGCCAATGGCTGGATCTTCAGTTTCAGTGTCCCTGGCTCATTAAGGTTCGGGTAAAGCATCTTTAGTATGACTAAGAAAATGAAGTCCAGAGGCCACCCTCACCAGCCAAGACCTGACCTTCACTGTGTAAGCCAAACTATGCCGAGCAGCCAAGGCTAAGTTCTAACAGTCATCTGAGCCATAGCAAAAACTGCAACTTTGAGGGTATCCCATATTTAAAAATAAATTCTTTTTTAATCTTTTAGTTTAATTAAAATATAATTACACTACTTATCTCCTTCTTTCTCTCCCAAAACTCTTCCATGTGCCTCCCTTCAACCTACCGACCCCCACCCTACAGGTCAAGTTCATGATCTTTATACATATGTTTATTATATAGATAGATAGATAGACAGACAGACAGACAGACAGACAGACAGACAGACAGACAGATAGATAGATAGATAGATAGATAGATAGATAGATAGATAGATAAACTCACTGAGTCTATTTAATGTTACTTGTATATGTATGCTTTCAGAGTGGACCACTTGGTACTGGATAACCAACTAGGGAAATACTAATTCTCCCTCTGTCAGCAGTCATTAGTTGCCTGTGGTTCTCTGTCTGAAGCTGGGACCCATGGGGAACTCTAATTTGGGTCTTTAAAATCCCTTTGAGTTCCTAAAAACACTCCAGGGAAAAGGGATGGAGGCATTGAATTAGGAACACACTCTGAAATCTTCTAGAAGAGTTTAAGCGGTCTCAATCTATGAACATTTCATCTTTCTGAACCAGTTGGAGTGTGAGAGGGCTTAGCCACTGCCCTAAGTGGGATTCTTAAAGGGATAGCCTCTTGGTTTGGTCTAGAGCCATTTTACTGAAGAATCTTACCTGGAGGAAGCAAGAATAGTGTGAAGGATAAATTGAGTTTGGTGTGCCAATGACCTTGAGAAATTATTTCAAAGTGAATCGAGGTAGGCAAGACTATTACTCTCTAGCAAGCCAATTGTTTGGATGAGTGAGTGTATTGTGGGGATTCAATGAAAGTTTCAGAGGGCACCATTTGTTGCATGAATAAATGAGACTCAGGGATAGCTCTCCGAGAAAGTTGGAGATATTAGAGAGAATAAACACCACAGTCAGATCTTACCCAGCTGTCTTCCAGCTTCCTCAGCCTGGCTTCCCTTCGCTTCCTCTCCCTCTATGCCTTAAATATTCTCTTGGTAAATTAAGACGTGGCCCCACCACTGCCTGCTTGAGAGCCTGGAATTTCTTCTGTAATCTAAAATGACCTTGACTCAGTTGGGATTAAGGGCGTAGGTCACCACTCCCAGGATACTCCCTGTGCTGGGATTAAAGGTGAATCACCACTCTCTGATTCTGCTAGGCTGACTGTTGTTAGATCTCCAGAACTTCTGGAGCTTTTATAAAATCCCCACATAGACTGTAGGTAGATTCCCTCTGATATCTCTGAAACTTCTGAAGCTTGTATTGAATCCCCACAGTGTATAGATGGAGCAATTTATCCTCTGGTCAAGTAAAGGGGAAGTGCTCAGAAAGGTTCACAGGTTGTGACTCAGAACTGTTCTTTGGGTGCCTGGGAACATTAACGAGAACTCTGGTGATAGCCTTAAAGGTTCCCGAATGGATTAGGCCTGTATACCACAGAGAAATCTCCAGCTACATCTGCACCATGGATCTGATCATACTTCTTGGGTATATATTAATGATTAATTTCCTCATTAAAATGATTAAACCTATTTGTCTATTCATTTCTGTCCTCCACAAATTTACCACTACTATCCCCCCCCAAACTCATATGTTAAAATATTAAACTCTAATGATGGTATTAGGAGATGGGACTTTTGAATGATAGCTACTTAATGTAAGTGAAGGGTTCTGGTAGAAGATACATGCCTTATGAAAATAATTGATCAGCCTCCCATCTCCAGTTTATCCTCCCCATGAGGTCCCTTTTCTCTTCATTTGTAATGAGGATGGAGCCCTTATGGGTGAAACTAGAGTCTATACACAAAGGGTGATCAAAAAGTTTCTCCCCTCTTCCTCCATCTTCCTCCCACATAGCTTTTCTTCCTCTCTCTTCTTCCATGTGAGGACAGAATAGGTGACTTTCTGAAAACTGGACAACGGACCATCTGCAGACACACACCTGTTCATTTAGCACCTTAATCCTGGACTTCCAACCCTTGGGATGTTATAAAGAAACCCATCTGCTTACCCTCTACAGTGTTCTATTCTAGCAGCCCAAATAAACTACTGTCCCAGTTATCTACACATCACAGACTTCCCCAGATAGGACACTAGTGCAATAACAGGTGATTAGTTATCATATAGGATCCAGGAGAAAAGTTAATTAGGGAAAATAAGATGCCAAAGGGTCATTTGTGATGACCTACATTTAAAGTAACAATGTCTTGGCTAAATAGAAATTTTCAAAAGGGATTAAAACCATAGGATGATAGTTTCAGGACATTTCACCCTAGACAACAGACTTTATGTCATTTTTTCTTAGTCCTTAAGTACATCTGGAATTAGAAAGGATAGTAGAAAATAAGTCTTTCCTTGAAATATTTTTTATGAAAGAGAAATAACAGGTAAAGTAAATACAGCAGTATCCTTGTAGGAAGACAGGGAAGAGGCTGGGATTGGATAATAAGGGTCCTCTCTGCTCCATCTGTTTCACAACATAGGCTGCAAGTGAGACAGAGACAGAGAGACTGTTTCACACATATGAAGCAGTATGCCATTTCGACACATACATAGAAGGCATGAAGATCAGGCATGTGTTGTTTGTTTTGAGAGCATTCAGAATCTTCACAATTGTCAAGTTTTTGTATAGAGTCTTGTATCTTATGCTTGAGAGCCCTATACAAATATTCACATAAGTTATTTAAATGATCCTTTAAACTTACAAGGTCCTTAACCAAAGGATTGCTCCTACAATAAATGCATCTTCTTGGAACGCTAGGGACAGGGGTGGCCTGGTCTTGTAGTTAGTAAAACACACCCATTGCAAATCATCACAGCTCATTATCAATCCTCATGCCCCAGTGGCTTCTGTCAATTCTGGTCTCAGGCCTCTGTCATCCTAGGGGCATTCCTTAGGAACCAATGCCCGGCAGTGTCTATGGCATATCATGGTTTCCAGCAGAAGTGAAATAGCTTCCTTCTTGCTTCTTCAAAGACTTAAGGCAGAGCTGAATGAATCAAGATAATAGTTGTCTTTTCTTCTTAAGATTCATGAACACTTCCAATTAGACTTGTCTTCCTTGAGTACTTCCAGAGGTTACTGGTGACGGGCTCAGTCTTCTAATACAGGTCACCTCTCCGAGTCTCACCCAGGCCACTCTGTTCCACAAATGTTAGGTAATAAACATTTTTCTCCACAGCTCTGTCTTTGTCTCAGATGCAGCTTTCCCCTACTTCCTCTTCCTTTCCCCATAACGTTCTTTGGCCCTTGGTGTGTATCCAAAGTGCACCGTGAGTTCCACAGCATACGTTGTATATTAGGACTAATTTCAGAAGTTTCCTTCTGCTAGGCAAGTTCTGCTTAAGAACAAAAAGTGCAATTTTCAGTAGAAAGGGATAATGTTGTCTGAGAGCCAGAGGACAGCAGTAAAGCCCATTGGAAATCAATAAAAAGCCCTTTAAGGGCCACTATTCCCTTTAATGACATTTTTCTTAATGCTGGATGCCCCATACCACCAGGTAATAGGATTGATTTTTATATAACTCTAGCTCAGGAAAAGGCACAGGGAAGATGGAATGATGAGGGAGAGAAATTGGATTTCTTTGCCATGTCTTTCCCACACCCAGAAACAAGTTCTTCAGATAAACATTAGTGTTTTCAATCACTGCATGTGAGAGCTAAGCTTCCAGGCAAGATTTCCCAGGACCCTTCGAGATTTCAAAACTGCCTCTAACTTGCAATTTAAAAAAAAATTGCAGGTTAGTTTTTAATGGCTATAGAATGGCCACACAGTAAGTTTTTAATGGCTATAGAATGAAGGTAGACATGCCAACTACTAGAAGTTAGATGCTCCAGCTGTATCTTCTGTTGATTTACTACAATAGTTAAGGGGTTTAAAAATTATGGAAAACTTTTAAAAAGAAGTTTATAAGAACATTAAAAAAAAATTCCCAAAGCATTCAATACAATATTCTTCCTAACTAAGCACCAAGCAAACAGAATGGTAATTTCCTATCTAAGAGGTTAGTTCGTCCTGGGCTGATGCCTTCTTGCTCTACTGCTGCAAGCATGAGGCCAAGAACTTTTTACTTTTTCTTTAAGATTTTTTTTAACTCATTTCACATACCAACCACAGGTCCTCCACTCATCCCTCCTCCCACTCTCCCAAGCCTCCACCCCCACCCCCATCACCTCCCCCACCCCCATCACCACCCCCACCCCCATCACCTCCTCCACCCCCTTCACCTCCCCCACCCCCATCACCTCCCCCACCCCCATCACCTCCCCCACCCCCATCACCACCCCCACCCCCATCACCTCCTCCACCCCCTTCACCTCCCCCACCCCCATCACCTCCCCCACCCCCATCACCTCCCCCACCCCCATCACCACCCCCCACCCCCATCACCACCCCCACCCCCATCACCTCCTCCGAAAAGGTAAGGAGGCCAAGAACTCTCCAGTCAACTTCCTTTGCTATTAAATTTCTCCATTCTTCAACTTTATTTCATAGCTCTTATCGTCATCAAGCTTTCTCTAATAGTTGATAAACTGTTTTTGTCTGGTCTAGGATTTCTCTCACAGATTAGTAATCGAGATCTGACATGGTCTAAATTCCACAAGGAATTGTGGTGGAAACATGTGTTTGAATAAATACAGAAGTGTCAGAAACCTTCTTATGAAGGAAGATGCCTTTCAAAAGTAGCAAATGATGACAACCTAGCAACTCAAAAATACTGTAAACTATCCTATAGGTAAAGTTCTACCAAAGAAGACAGAACTCATGGCTGTTTTTTTCATAAAGTAATTGCAGAAAATTTTATAGAAATAAGACACTAAAGGGGGGGAGGGTCGATTAGCTAACTCCTCTACTCTATAAAATGACCAAATGTTCAACCAGTCAACTGCAAGATGCTTGATGCTCTGTAATTCAAGCACATGGAAGAATGAGGCAGCAGGTTCAAAGTTTGAGAGCAGCTGGGCCAAACAGTGAGACCATCTTGCAAACAAACCTGCAAAAAAGTATAAAAGTTCTGCCAAAGTGTAATGAATGTAGAATCAACATGCATAGGGGCCTGAAAGTCTGCTTTGAAGAGTTCATTCCACACCTCAGCTCAGTGGAACTTAATAAAAATGGCCATATTAGATAGCATGTTGTAAATGCTTATTTAGAAACAAGGAGTTCTACAGAAATGTAAGTAAAAATAAAAACACACATTGCGTAAGTAAGAATCAAATGCCCAGTCATAAATGAAACATCTACATCACTCCTACCCCTGAAGTTCAGGGAACAGTACAGGAACTGGGGCAGAAAGAACATACCAGATAGAGGAAATGAGGAGTGGTACAGAACGGTGACTTCTAGAACTCAAAAGAGCTGAAATAACTACACTCGATCTTCACAAGACTGGATCCACTGATGCCCTGTTACTGGTGTGAGAAGAGTTCATGGAACGCCATGAGTTCATCCGATTACACGTTAATGCTTGCTGTAGGGGAGAGAGAGAGAGAGAGAGAGAGAGAGAGAGAGAGAGAGAGAGAGAGAGAGAGAGAGAGAGAGAGGGAGAGGGAGAGGGAGAGGGAGAGGGAGAGGGAGAGGGAGAGGGAGAGGGAGAGGGAGGGAGGGAGGGAGGGAGGGAGGGAGTTCTTCCAATGTTGTAGACTCTGCCATAATGCTCCTGTAAACAATCCTATAGTCGTGCTCCTGTAAAGAAACCATAATGTAAATTACTGGGCTATCCATTTTTTAAAAATTGGAAAGACTAGTTGGGAAGAGGAAAGGGATTAACAGTAGCAGTTGGTAAGGGAAGGGAAGGGGGCTGGCTAATATGATCAGCATATGTTATACACATACATGAAAAGTAAAGAATCCATGAGATCCATGAGTCTGTGTCTCTTTGAGACATCAGAGAAGGTACACACATGAATTCTTATCAGCATGGCTGCCCAAACAAGACCCGATCAAGGAGAACACCAACTGTGATACTGATAGGAAAGAGGAAATTCTCAAGGGGCCTCGACCCTAGAGAAAGGACCACTAAGGAAATGCTGAATGTGGGAAGCATATACTTCCTTATTCAATACCAAATAGTCAGCCCTGAAATCATAAACATTCCAGTAACTTTGCACAACCTGAGCAGGTTGTACTTGTATATTTAGAAATATATATATATATATATATATATATATATATATATATATATATATATATATACATTTCTATATAGAAGAAGAAAAAAAGAAGATGTAAAAATAATTTTAACATATGCAGAAGTAATCAGATTTCATTGTTGAAGAATTTCTCATAGCCTTTAACAAGCTGTTCTGAACTCTGTGTATATAGAACATATACTGGCTTAAGAAGCTGCTGTGACATGGGACAATATAACACGCCCAGTGCAGCAGATCATCTTTCCACTGAGCACAAACTTATGTTACAGATTTCAGAAATGTGGCTTAAGGAGCTGGGGAGACAATCTTTCAAGGCTCAGAGAAAGAAAGTGAAAAACAGGAGAAAATTTTTGAAAAGCATTCAGTAATTGACAGTTGGCTGATGAGGGAGGTCTCGGAAAATGTATGGAGGCCTGGAGAGAAGTCAATACAAAGAAAGCCGGCTCTTCTTCTATCTGACCAGCAGACATGATAAGAACAGAGTATCAAACCCAAACCAAGAAAGAGACTGGAGAACATTCACCATGCTTTACTTTGCTTTTTAAAAATATTTTATTTTTTCACAAAATAAAATATAAGATAAAAAAGAAAGCCATCATATCAAAGGTGAGCAAGACAGGCTAACCAAAAAATAAAAAGATCCCCAAGAGAAGACACAAGCATCTGAGACCCACTCTACACTTTCGGGAGCCCCACAGAAGGCTATTGTGCATAGGCAGAGGACCTGGTGCAGCCACATGCAGGCCCCGTGCCTGCAGCTTCAGTCTCTGTGAGATCATATGAGTTCAGTTTTCTTGTTTCCAGACGGCCTTATTCCCTTATTGCCCTCCATCTCCTCTTTCTCCTCCAGCCCTTCTGCCTCCTCTACCATGTGGTCCTCTGAACTCCGAGGAGGGATTTAATGGAGACATCTCTTTTAGAGCTGTGTGTTCCAAGTTTTCTCTCTTTTTCTGTTTGTAATATCTTGCTATGGACCTCTGTATTTGTTTTCATCTGTTGCAGAAAGAAGCTTCTCTGATGATGGCTGAATAAGGCATCAATCTATGAGTATAGCAGAATGTCATTAGTAGTCACTTTATTGTTACTAGATCAGTGGTATTTTACTTCACTCTAGGTCTCTGGTTCTTGATCACCCAAGCAGTGCTGACGGTATGGATTCCATCTAACCACAGAGTGGGCCTTCAGTCAAATCAGACATCATCTAGTTACTCTCTCAAGATTTGTGCAGCCATTACCCTAGCATATATTACATGCAGAGCATACTATAGATCAAAGGCTTTGTGGTTGGTTTTGTGTTTACTTTTCTTTTTTGGTAGCCTATGGAGTACCTCCCATACCATAGACACTAGAACATGGGGATAAAGGTTCTATGTAGTCACCAGCTCAACTCCACCATGTTCAATGAGTTGTATAGGTGTTGTATTCTGCAATGAGACTTTGCTGTCAGTTTATGGAGAGTAGCCTATGTTTTTTTGGCAACAGCCTGGGTTGTTTGGGGATTTCCATAGGAGCACTTTGGCCAACAACTCAACTCATGAAACTTAGTCCAAGCACTTGAAGACAAGAGAAAGCTAGTATGGGTTCCTCATTGTTTAAAGACTTCATTAGAATAACATCTGTATTTCTGTATAGGAAGTTTCCACTGCACTAGGTTTTCATATCACTACTCAAAATGCTTCTTAGATTCTCTTCGATTCTGACTCTCCCCTCACTCCCTTCCCCAGTCTCATCCCCATTCCCCTTCCTTACCTGATCATACCATTTCTGTCACCCTGACCCAATTCAGTTCTTTAAAAAAAAAATTATACCATTAAATTTGCAGTCAAATGGATATATTTAGAAAAAAAAGTCATTCTGAGTAAGGTAACCCAGGCCCCAAAACATAAATATAGTATTATTCTCTTATCTCTCAATATTAGCCATTTAATAAGTGATAACCAACTTACAATCCACAAATTAGTTGAAAATCTGGGTTCAGAAAGAGACTCTACCTCAACATGTAAATCAAAGGCATCTGAGGAAAATAGCACATACTAGCATCTACAGCATCTACATGCACCCTTGCACATAGCAACATGCAATACATACATGTACACACAACAGTTACATCTTCAAAAAAAGAAAACATATGTTTCTTAACTATATAAAAGTTTCGACCAAAAAGCCACTATAACAAAGTGTATCCCACAGATGTACTTACGTAAGTAAATACTTACATGCTAAGTATTTTCATTGTAACCTTACTAACATAGCAGAAATGTTTATAAAACTGTGTGTAACTAATTGAGGGAAGCTAATAAATTAGGTCACATCATTAAATGAAAATACGAGATGATGAGCAGGAAGTAGGTATGTACTGGCTTGCAATGTTGTAAAATTTTATTATTGTGAGTGAGTCGTTTTGAAATAATGGGCATAATATTAACCTTTGTTTTTTAAAGTGTATGTGTATGTGTGTGTGTCCCTGAGTGTTTATGTCTATGTGCAACACACACATATGTATTTTTAATGTTTATTATGCAAAAATAGTTATTTATTGCTTGCACAGGAATAAATACTTCTATGTTGCAGGTTGTAGACTGAAGGGAGTTGTAGTTTTTTTTTTTTAACTCTTTCTGAGCCTGTCCCCAACTCCCAAATAAACACATGGAGACTAATTCTTAATTATGAATGCCTGACGTTAGCTTGGCTTATTTCTAGTCAGCTTTTCTTAATCATCCCATCTATTTTCTGCCTCTGGCTTTTACTTTTCTTTACTTTTGCTCTGTGGTCTGGAGTGTGGCTGGTGGCTGCCTCCAGAGTCTCCCGCTCCTTTACTCCCCAATCTCCTCTTCTCAGATCTCTCCTCCTACTTATCCTCTCTGCCCGAAAGCCATGCCTATCCTTTCTCCTATTAGCTATTCAGCTATTTATTAGACCATCAGGTGTTTTAGGTGGGCAAATTAGCACAGTTTCACAGCGTTAAGTAAATGCAACATAAAAGAATGCAATACAGGCTGGAGAGATGGCTCAGAGGTTAAGAGCACTGGCTGCTCTTCCAGAGGTCCCTAGTTCAATTCCCAGCAACCACATGGTGGCTCACAACCATCTATAATGAGATCTTGTGCCCTCTCCTGGTGTGTGTATACATAATAAATAAATCTTAAAAAAAAAAAAAAAAAAAACGAATGCAACACATCTTTGCATCATTAAAGAAATATTTCATTGCATAAACAAAAATAACACATCTTAAAAATAATATTCTACTATAAGGATATAGTCCTTGTGTGATTTACAGTGAACACATCAAATTTATAATCCTTACAGTGCTTCCTCCCTCACCAAGCCTGCCTCTCTGAGCACTCCTGTTTCTCTGCAACAAAACTTTATCTATTACCTCTCAAGAATCCTGCTGCTACATGTCAGGTCCTCCTGTCTGAACACAGACTGCTCTCTCAGATTTTCTGATGACTCGCTTTACAACTTCACTCTGTCATCAACCTTTCTGGGAAACTCTAAACCCCAGACAACAGAAATCTCACTCCACTCTAAACTTAATTACAATACCATAGCAGAATAGAAAGAGCCACTCAGGAACCATAAAAATATATGAGTGTTGTATGGGATGCAAGGTCAAGTTTTCACAAATAACAGAATGACTTTAGGAAACTGCAAATAAAGGGCAGCAGTGCCGACTAAAAACAGTGAAAACACAGATATAAAAATATGTTTAATAGAAACACAGAATTCCCATGTTTCTTTAATCATTTCTTGGTTGCTTATTAAATTAACTCATAATTTTACCCTAAATTTTTGATGTAGTAATTCATTGTCTGCAATTCATTTAGAAAATGCCCTTAAAATGTGTTCTTACAATGAATCATGTAGATGCTTCCTATTACCACTAGGGGGCAGACGACTACATTAGTATGAGCAAAGCCCAACCTTAAAAGTTGGTTGAAAGGCATGCTAACTTTTTCTGCATAAAAACAAAATATTGTCTATATAAATTAAGCATTAAACAAAGAATATGAGAAAGAATAAATTTTCACAAGAGAAATTAAGACAGTTGAAACTACTTTATATAATAAATGCAATAAAATGAACAAGTTTCATTCATAATAAAATTTACTATATTACTCACTTGCTCATTCTGGTTGGTGTGATATTATTTCAACTAGAATTTAAATATTATCCATGAACTGGACAAATGAAAACATAATAAAAACAATTAAAAATATAACAATTAAAAATAAAAAGAATTAAAACAATTAAAAATAAAAAGGAGAAATAGTCACAGGTGAAAGATAGACTGTGTGATCAGCAGAGGGTTGAGATGGATGAAACAAACATTTTTCCAAAGATTTTAGCCTTTATGGTAGTAAATCTTAACCAACACATGTGGTGTGGGCAGTGGGAAGCCAGTGACAGACGTCAGTCCTGACCATGGCTCTGCAGAGACTGCACTGTCGCCTTGAACAAAGTCCTTCTGTTCTCTCCATCACAAAACTTCTTCAGGACAATGGAGGGGGGCTTATCTTCAAGTCTCAAATTTTAACTGAAATATTTAATATAGCTATAGTGAGGGGAAATTACACTTTTTCATTAACAAAAATGGAGAAAATTGAGATCCTCAACAAAATATACACTCAGGCAGAATAATAAGCCAAAAATCAAACTTGAATTGACTTTCAAACTCTTATGAGTGTGTTCCAAAGTAAGTATACTAAGTACAGTGAGGATGTATGCTAATCACTCTTTGGAATTATTAAGAAATCAAATGACAGCCACTTGTATCGGAGTAAAATTGAATAGTTGTGAGCAGGTTATATATAAACAGACACATCCTGTTTCTTTTTCTTTTCTTTTCTTTTCTTTTTTTTTTTCACTTTTTAAAGATAGAGTTTCTCCTTTAAGAGTTCTGACTGTCCTAAAACTCACTTTGTAGACCAGTCTGGACTGGAACTCACAAAGGTCCACCTCCTCTGTCTCCTGAGTGCTGGGATTAAACGCGCTCACCACCAATCCTGGAGATATATATCAATAATTGATGTATATGTATATATTTCTGGCCTAGAGGCCAGAAAAGGTGATGGCTATCCTGGAGCTGGAATCACGGAGCTTGTGAGCCTGTACTGCCAGACATCAGCAACAGCCCTTTGCCCTGTGGAAAGGTAGCTGTAACTGAGCTCCTGTCCCGGCCAGTGATTCTGTGGCTCTTCTTGTATCGTCTTCTGGGCTCATTTCTCAGTTGTCAGTTCAGTGCTGGGAACTGAACTTGGGTCCTTTGGAAGAGCAGCGAGTAGTCTTAACTCAAGTGATGTTTCTTATACATTGATTTGCTAGATCAACCATGCTGAATGTATTACCTGTGTTTGAAAACTAATGTAATAAGGCGAGACAGTGTTATAGACAAAAGCCAAAACCAAATCCTTATGAAAGAATTCAAGAATTCTCTGTAACACAAGTGTAGACTGGGAGTCTCATGGAAATACCGTAGCACAAGCTGGCAGTAAGAAATGTTCTGTTTTAACTGAACTGCACCACGTTTCTCCATTGTGACTTCTTTCACTGCTTTGTTAAAAATTAAAACTATGGATTTAAATATTAGGAAAACAAACCTAAGAGATTCACGGAGAGATTACCAACTCTCTTCTCCACCCCCAGCCCCCACCCCCGGAGAAAAACCAAGCATTATCTTAGGCCCCTCCTTTTTTCCCCTGTGTAACCCTCTAGCTTCCTCTCAGTCAGCCAGAAACTCTATGGTTCACTCCAGTCAGTTTACTGTGGATTCTACCCTTTGAACCTAACTCCACTGGCACATTGGCCGACTCAGAATGGCAGAACAAATATCCGCAACGTTCCCCCAGTCAAACTGGCCATGTCATCCAATGCATGATACATTCTCTCTCTCTCTCTCTCTCTCTCTCTCTCTCTCTCTCTCTCTCTCTCTCTCTCTCTCTCTCTCTCTCTCTCTCTCTCCTCTCTCTCTCTCCCTCTCCCTCTCCCTCTCCCTCTCCCTCTCCCTCTCCCTCTCCCTCTCCCTCTCCCTCTCCCTCTCCCTCTCCCTCCCTCTCCCTCTCCCTCTCCCTCTCCCTCTCCCTCTCCCTCTCCCTCTCCCTCTCCCTCCCTCCCTCCCTCCCTCCCTCTCTCTGTCACACACACACACACATCACATAAGGCATATGTGACATAATGAGTATCAATTTGGGTGAATAAAAACAATAGAGAGGGTTGGAAGGCTGCAGACAAATTGTTTCTGCAAAGAGCTAAGCCCTTGCTAACCTGCCTCTCAGCACACAGGCTAAGCACAATTCTTTTGAAAATTCATACAGGACAACTTGTAAGTGTTGACAGGATTATTTTGATTTAATGTGGAAAGGCAATGAACAGTGAAACAATTTTTAAAAAGAACAAGGTGGAAAATATCTATAATCTTATATCTTACTGTAGAAAAATCACCAAGATTGCATGGTATTTGTGAGGAAATGTTCACTTAGTTCAAGGGAACAGAGTAAAGAACTTGATTTAAAGCCACAAAAGGTGTGTCCAGCTATTTTCAAAATGTGAAGTGATTTTTGGACACAGAATCTTCCCAGTGGCAATGCCCACGCCAGTAGACACCCAGCGGCACAGGCAAAGCTTATTCTAAACTTTACGCACATGGGCCAAGAGTTCAACTCAAAATGAACTCAAGACTTAAGGAAAAATGTAAAACTCTAAAATTTTTAGGAAAGGAGATCCACTCAGAGTGGGTAGCGATTTCTGAGACTTGACAATAAAGCGTAAAACAAAATAAATAATTTAGATTCCAAAGTTTTTTGCTCTGGGAAAGAACCAAGCAACAGACGGAGACATGAGCTGAAGCATGATGGGAAATGCTTGCAAACCCTGCCCCTAACAAAGACTCTATATCTTAAAAACAAACAAAAACAATCCTCAAATCATTGTTAAAAATATAGTTGTAAAGTATTTGTTAATGCCACCTAAATGGGAAACTGATGAGCCAGGGATTTTCCCTGTGAGCCATGGTTGCTGAGAAGTCGGGGAGTAAGTTTGACTACAGACAAACTTGGTTACAGTTTGAAGTAACAAAGTATCTCAAACAGCATAGTTTGTCCTCTGCTGGCATATTTATTCCTTGAAGTTAAATGTAGCAATTAAAATGACTGAAGTGCTAATCTCCCTATTCAGTGCAGGCCACAGTCCAACTGCACCCACTGTCACTTGTTGCTCATTTATCTGCATTTACCCATGGCTTTGTATTTTAGTGGAAGATGTAGGATCAAAATCAAAACTATTACCTTTTAATTTGGCCTTTCCTAGGTCCAAAGTTCTCGATCATAAACAATTTATTTCTTTTTTTCTCTTCTCTCCTTTTCCAACTCCTCCCCCGTCCCTCACTCCTTCTCAAATTCAGGACTTCTTCATTAGTTTCTTATGCTATTATTTACCTCACAGTGGTCCTAAGACTGCTCCTCAAGCTCCAGAGCAAGGCAACAGCTGATGACAATGACAATTCTGCAGAAAAATACTAAAGGAGATCCATTTGTGGTGACTGTAATCATTTGATCGGTGTTTTGTGTTAGAGTTATTCTGCCACTGTCATGACCAAATTACCTGGTAAACAACTTGAAATTAAGATTTATTTTTCCTGTGAAAAAAGGTAACATATATATACATATATATGTGTGTATGTATATATATCCATGATATGAGTTAAAATATTAGTGAGGAGAATTAATTCAAAAATGCAAATAAGTGAGAAATGCCATTCATGTAAAACAAAGACACAGTGACATGTCTCTACAAGCCCACCAGGATACTTAAAACTAAAAGTGGCATCACCAAATACAGTCCAGAATATGGAAGACCCTAATCACTCACATACCCCTGGTGGGAACATAAACTGATAGTCACTCTGGAGAACTTAAAAATTCTAAAGATGTATCACTGTATGACTCAGAATGGCACCATTCCACTTTTAGCTAAAAGGAGAAAACTTAGACTCATCTATTCAAGAAATTAATGTTAAACAACCCTTTGCAATACCTGTAATTTTACTATTGATCAAAGGCAAAAGCAAGTTTGCATACTAATGAAGCATATGTGCCTAGCTGAATATTTGATACTTTAGGAATCAGACTGTTGTCAATTTTTCAGAATCTGTCCATATTGGGATTTTATGATCATCACTCAGCATGCTACACTGCTACAGAGTCCCAGACCCTAGTAAGCCCTCAAATTTAGCACAACTAGCTCCATGATGGAAGTACAATTTAGGCTGTAAAACTCTGCATGTCTACAGCACCACCTGCCAAAACTAAAATAAATGCCTAATCCACCAAAGTTTTCGTTGTTCTGGGAACATCTGGAGAGTAGTAACCTTGCTTTTTTAGCTTCTGTGGTTCTGTTTCTGTAGGTGGTCTTGTTAACTGAAGTATGCCAACCCAGAACATGGTTTTTGTGCTTAAAAGCTCACCCTGAGAAAGGATCATGTAACACTGGGATCCTGAACATCCAGTGTAGTTGCCAGTTAGCTAATGAAGTCTTTCTTTTGGCTTAAACCCATGTCCAAACAGTCTTCTTTGGTGAATTTTCCCACACAGTATCACATAAAAACCAAATGACAGAAGCACCTTTCAGGTCATGTTAAAAAGTTGTTGAAAATTCTGTCTCAATCCAAAAAACAAAATTTATTTCAGGATTTTCTTTTATAAAACTTAAAGTCGGGTACTCAAACAGTAATTTCTAAAACAAAACATTCTAACACAATACAATATAAAGCTGTACCAAGTGATATTTGTACGGTCCTTGTTTTCCATTTTTCAAGCATTACATTTCTTTTTAGAAAGACTGATGTTTATTTTTAATTATATGTATATGGATGTGTTAGTATAAGCATGCATGTGGGGGGCTCCTGGAGGTTGGAGGCATCAAATCCCCTTGATCTAGAGTTACAAGCCATTCTGAAACATCCATATTGGGTACCAGAAATAAAACTCAAGTCCTGTGAAGAAGCTGTATATCACTCCTAGCTATGAATCATCTCTCTAGCCCTCAACATCATGTTTCTATAAGAGCAGAAAACTTTTTATGAATAGTAAAAAGCACTATAACTTATAATATTTAGTAATCTCAAACTTAGAGTACTTCAGGAAGCATTTATTGGCACTGACAAAAAAAAAATGTGACCTGTGTATTATAGCATGCACATGTTGTGTGTTCAAAACTAAGTCCTCAGTGAAGTCACATGATATATCACAGGCGGGCACTGCCGGAAACACCTTAAATTGTTCACCTCGTTTTGAATTAATACTTGCTTACAGCCTCCAGAAACCTTTATTATTGCCAATTCTTTTTACAACCAGTTTGCACAATATTCACAACCCCACACTCAGTTATATGATCTCATATAGCATTTTTATCCATGGTTTGGTAAACTGGATTATACGGATTAAGAAAACAAATAATATAGGTCAATCGCACAATGTGAGGTCAACACAATCAAAGGAAGAGATAAGTGAAAGACAGATGAAGCTGTCTGAGAGAAACATGGCACTCTGTTCACAGTAACTATGTTTATATAATTGTAAAGAAGCATTCTAAAATAATGACTAAAGTCTGCTGTAGTAAATAAATAAGCCAGTCATGGCGGCTTATTACTAATGTGCTGTGGACACATTACTGTTTAGACTTCCTTATGACAGATGTGCAATAGGTTTGTTCCCACAAATATCACCACAAATTTCTTTGTTGCATGATATGTGTTTTGGCTTTAACTTCACTAGGCATTGTGGTTGGTTTGAAAGTCAACTTATCATAAACTGCAAGAATTGCCTGAATGAAGAGCCACACCTGAAGAATTATTTTTCTTGATTGTTTTCATTTGTGTGGGAACACCTACAGGCAGTGGCCGAGATGAAAAGGGACACGGCAGAAGGAAGATCCTCCTGCCTCTTCCTTGCTTGGCTTTCCCTCTTGCCACCAACCTGGTCTGTCCTCTCGGTGCCAGAACCAGTGTTTCTGAGCCTTTGTCATGAACTGGGGACCAGCAGCTCCTCAGAAACTTTATGGTTTCCCATGCCAGATTGGGACTGCTGAGGCACCCCACTTTGTGGAGTGAGGAACCTCCAGCTGTTCCCTTGTGAGAGACTGTGAGACTACTCTGTTGAGTAATTCAGCCTCAAGGACTAAGTAGCAATCAGGTTATCAGCATCTCAGATGTGATTTTATTGCCTTTACTATTTGAAAACTTGCTTTAAAATTCTGATTTCTTATAGACACACATAAATACATTAGCATATGTATTTATTCCTCTAGAGAACCGTGACTAAACACTGGTGATAGAAATGTTCAACTCTGTGATAAACAGTATAGTAATATAACTGACATGATAAATCTAATCAACATTATGTATGCCATCTGCCAAATACCAGTGTATCACTGCAATGCATTGTTGCCTTGCATTCTGACATGTAGCTTCTAATTAGATACAGAAGTTGGGTTATACACTTATAAGTTGTATATGTGTGCAAGATTTTTTTAAAAAAATCATTATGTGAAGTCTTTGTATATTTATACAATGTATTTTCACCAATCTGTCCTCCTCTACTTCCCCCCAACTCCTCCGGTACCTTCAACATTGTCTCCCTCCCAATTTCATGCTTTCTTTTTCTGTTTTAATAACCAGAGTCCAGTTAGAGCTCCCATATTGGGCACTCCCTGAAGGTGGAGCTTCATGGATTCTTTCCTAATCCATGCTAGAATTTTGACCAGCTTGATACTGTGCAGATGACTAAACATGCTGTGAGTTGGTGTGTTTACTAACTCCCTACTGTCAAAAGGTCACAGGTCTCCTCTCCATCTACCTCCTCTTACCTCCTGACCCTTCTTTTGAGGTAAAGGATTCAGGGCAGGATTGTCCATTGGTCCCAAATTCATCTGGGACTAAGACTCTACAAATCATTTTTCTGCTGTTCCAGTTTCTTTCCTCTTAAGCTTGAAAAATTGCAAGCAACACACACACACACACACACACACACACACACACACACACACACACACACACACACTTGAGGAGAACAAAGAGAGTCCTCATTTGACTCATCTGGCTTCTCTGAGTATCATGCAATGAGCAGCAAGTGTTCTCAGTAGCAACAGATAAATCCAATTTGCACTTTCTCAATACTTGAGGAATCCATGTTATAGAACAAGTAGCCACAAGCTCTTCAAGTAAGGACCAGAGAGAAAATAAGTGAGGTCTGTAGGTCATATGGTCTTGTAGTAGCTTCTTATTCTGCCATGGTAGCACAGATACTATGTGTGTGTGTGTGTATGTGTGTGTGTAAACATATACATATACATACTACATAAATGTCATATATATAAATTCATTTTAAGAAAATTAAGATTAAAAGCTGGCTAACATCTGTCACTCAAAGATTACTACATTTATTTTGGTATATGCATTTATACTGATGTTCTTTCCTTCTTTTATTTTATATCTAATTATAATATATAACATGATGTTTTGATACATATGTAAATTGAAGAATGATAAAATAACACTAATATACATGCTACCTCACAAACTTTTTCTGCTTGTTTGGTAAGAGCATTTGAAACTTACTCCCATATATATTCAAGTATATTGCACGTTGTTAATAAGTATTGTCCAGCAGAGCATCTGAACTACTTTCTTTTTCTAACAGAAATGTAATATTCTTTATACTCAAAACTGTAAATATACAATATTGAAATATCACACACTTTGTAATTTATCTTCTTTTCAAATCAAATCAATTTTAAATTTTTTCTATACCAGAAACTACATATTGGTGGCCTTGGGATATGGCTCAGGAGTACAGGATTTGCCTAACCTTCCTAAGGCTTTGAATTCAATCCCAGCACCATCAAAACCAAATATAGATATATTTATCTGAGTAAATAAGTGACCACCTTTTCCCTGGCAGTCATGATATTTTATATTAATATAATTACCTCTCTAATTGAATGCTCAGTCTTTTATTCAGTAGTTATGAAGACCTAAATTTTTATGCAGGCATTCTGCTAGATAAAGTAACATATTAGTGGATGTAGTTCATAGCAACTTGAGACCATGAGTAAGACAAGCAATGTATAAACAAGAGTGAAGGTAAATAGGAAGGTCTAAAAATATGATAAGAATAAATTCTCAATAAAACAAATGGTATCTCTTTGAGATGAATAATCTAAGCTAAGCTTGTGGAGTGGAAAAGCGTTAGCCAGAACAGTCTCAATCAAAGACAGTGAGAAGAAAATCAGAGACTCATATATTGCTTGTTAGACATAGAGAAAACCATAATAAAGAGCATGGTCCCTGGAGGGGCATGATTCTGCTGGAAGGTAGAACTTTGAATTGTCATTGAGAACAAAGGGGAGTCACTGGCTTTGTCCCCTCCACTTGCCTATATACAAACGTGGCTGTGGCTCTCCCAAGTCCACTATCCACTAAACACAAAGTCAGTTTCCAGAACAAGAATAGACATGCACACCCATGAAGACTACAACAACGGCTTCCAGACTTGGAAAAGAATCAACAAGAATGATTATCCAGGAGTAATTGTTGCTACACGGTTTTGGTTTTTTTTTTGTTTGTTTTTGTTGTTTTTTTTTTTTTTTTGACAACGGAAGATGGTGAAAAGGGAGGAATCTTTTATTACATGTGAACACACAGTGCTTTACAGATAACTTCTGGGTCTTTGTAGAACCCCTGCCTGAGAAAATTCAGCAGTAAAGCTCATCCCCAGACCCCCATTAAAAATTGGAGGAGAGAAAGAGATCTGTGACAACTGGCCAAATTGCCTCTGGAAGTCACAAAAGCTCAAGAGCCATGGCTCCTGATTTTAGTCAGAAGGCATGAGCCTAACCTCCACTGTCCATACACCATGGACCCATTAAAGAATGAACCTGTGAGCAGGAAGAAGCCATTAGCATTTACCCTCACTGCTCAGCAAGGCCACTAACATCTCTCATTGCTTTCTCTTTATGGCCCTTTACTGTAGCTCTTCTGTGTCACTGAAAATAGTTCCGCAAATACGCCACTAATAACTGAGTCTACTCTCAGCCTTGAGGAAACAAGGAGCTGCTATGAGAATGGAAAGAACTAATTCTGAATAGAGAAATGGCCTTGATATATTTATATGAAGTTTTCATTGGCATATATGTTTAGACCAGTGGTTTTCAACCTGTGGGTCATGACCGCTTTGGGAATCAAACGATTCTCTCACAGGGGTCACCTAAAACCATCGGAAAACAGATATTTGCATTATGGTTCATAACAGTAGCAAAATTAAAGTTATAAGGTGGCAATAAAAATAATCTTATGGTTGAAGGTCACCACAACATAAGGAACTGTATGGAAGGGTTGCAGTATTGGGAAAGTTGAGAACCACTGGTTTAGATTATAATATAATTATATTTATCCCTTCCCTTTCTCCCTCCAGACCTTCCCATATACTTCCCTGCTCCTACTCTCCTTAAAACTTGGGGCCTCTTTTTTATGAATCATAATTACATGTATATATGTATATACTTATATATTCTCAAATAAAACCTACTCATAGACTTTTAAATTAAGAACAAAATTTTGTCATATCTCTGACCTCATTAGAGGCACTGTTCCACACATATTCACAATAGTAACTATTAAAGAATACAAGGTGACTTTTGCCTTGAGAAATAAGCAAATGCCCAGGAAGCTACCAGTGGCCTACAGAACTGAGTCTCTGTGAAATTCTGCAAGAAGATGTACCGAACCTGAGAGTGTCTTCATGGATATCCCCACACCTGTCTGCCGCACGCCATGATACTGTTCTCTTCCCCTGCAGAACTCGTTTGGCATGTGTTTGTGCCCATGCATGCCCTAACACTTTAGCAGAAGTCACAGGACAACTCAGTAACTGTCCCTTCCTCCTCCCTTCTCCTGGGCTCCTGAGATCAAACTCAGGCTTCCAGGTTTGCACAGAAAGGGCCTTTAGCAAGCACTAGGATCTCTCACCAAGTTCATATGTGGAGTCTTTTCACTTACATTAGGTATTTTGCATGGTTTGGGCCTGTGCAAGGTCCTGGAGCCAAGAATCCCTTCATCCATGCATCCCATAACACATAGATAGTGATTATTCCCAGAGGACACTCAATCAGTACCAGTCCAAAAAAGAGAAACACTACTAAAATGTTGAACAAAAGATTTTTTTTCAAAACCTAAAATAGAGAGTGGCATTTAGAAGGAAAGGATGTTAGAATAAACCCTCACATCAGCTTCCACGGCTACTGGATTAGTCCCCTGAGTTTCACACTGCAAATCAGAGAAGTTACATTGCAGTCTTTATGGATCTTCAGAAACAAAACAAAACAAAAAAAAACTCTGCTTTTAAAAGCATCTTTAAGAAATGCAAGGACATGAACCTCTCTCAGAAGCTGGCACTCTTTGTATGCCTCACTCTGTCCTGACTTAATTCCCCTATGCTTTTTCTTACCTGTCAGACACCACAACCCAAACTGTGTTCACAGGAGGAAAAGCTTACACAACCAGGACAGCCACACTGATACTCACTTAATTCCAGAAATAATGGAAACACCCACTGTCTGAGCCCTGCACTGCCTGCACCTGGAAGGATATGGACACATTAAAGTGAGTCATAGAGCGGGAGACCTACAGATATATTTTAAACAATAACTAAAGGAAACAGTCTGTGTAGCCAAGAAAAGAGAAAGCTTTAGGTAAGCTCTCTTTTAGGATTTGAAAAGCAAGATATGGAGATAAACCTGGCTGTTCCATTGCTGGTCACGCAGCATGATCAGAAGCATTTGTGGAGTTACATGCAAAGGAGGTGCCTCAGTCCTGCTTTTGGGTACACTCAGCAAAGCAAAACTGAGTTAGTATGCAACCAAGATTTCACAACAAACGCAGCAGGCCACACCCCTCAATACCATAGAACAGTTCCAGAGGAAGGAAAGCTAGTGATCCTGCAACTGGCCATCCTGCTCTACATTTCCCCACTGGACGACACCTCCATATCGTCTGAGTGAACACTCCTTGTTCCTTCAATATGCAGTGAGAGAACAAAGGCCAGGTAGGTAGAGTGGGCTCTGACCTGAGGAGCTGCTACCACCCCTTCACAGTGTGAGCAAGGAGAGCTGAGCCTAGCCCTCAGCCTCACAGTCTTTATAAGGAGATGAGACCACCACAACGGAACAGCTGCCATTGCTTGATGATGGTAGGAACTTCAGAAGGTGGGCTGGTGGAAGGGCTCTGGGAACAAAGATGGGGGATGAATCTTCAGACCACAGTGAAATATCAGAGCATGGTATGATACTTTTAAAATTGCAAACCATCTAAGAGTGTAAGCTCTCAATGCACAGATGTCTGAGTTCCTGACAAATAAAGATTCTGACTCAGCAGCTCTGGGTAGGATCTCAGTTCAGCATCTCTCAATCACTTCCAGTGATGCTCACTTCAGCTCTCAGGCCATGCGGAGACTATGCTGTGTCCCAGGATGTTTAGTAAATTCGACATGGTTTGATCTGCCACAGGAAATCAAGGGGTACAGACTATCCTGCCTACTACAAAATGTTGAGTAAAATAGCCAGTAGAGAACACTCTGGATCCAAAATTTTGACTTATTCCCATAAATAATGTAAGTACTAAATCAGTGGTGAGCAAAAACATAGTTCACAAAGAAAAATAACTGGCTTGAATTGGATTCTTCACTCACTTTTCAGTGATGATATCCGACCCAGGACATAGTTACTAAGTTTAGTGATGGTTGGCCAAGACACTTGCAATTCTGTCTGTAGCTTGAAATTCACGCTTCTCTTATCACCTCCCTTTCAATATACTTCCTCATCCACAAAATCCCAAGGAGTGCCCACAAGAGATGTAAAAATGTGTGGACAAGAGAACATTGGGGACTTTCTCCTCCAAAAGCCATTGAACTAGAGTTGAATTTAAAGTGAAAACTCAGTCCCTCCACTTTATTCCTGATGAATAAAAACTGAAGCTAAGAGAACCTTACAGAACGTGAGTCTTCGAAAAGCTAGCCCTTGAGAATTGTATATGCTTTTCTTCTTTGATACTAACTATTTTTAATTAGTTTTAAGTTGTCACTTAAAACTGCTCTCTGTTCTTGAAATTTGAGGTTGTTAAGATTCTTTTGTTTTGCCTATTTTTTTTTTTTTTTTTGGATACAGGTCTCAGTCTATAGGACAAACTTGCAGCATCCACCTGCCTCTCCCTTGAAGATGCTAATGTGAAAATGTGAACCGTGTGTTTTGTTGTTATTGGTTTGCTTGGTTGGTTTTAAAAACAGTCCTATGGTGATGTGGGAATGCCTTTCTGTATGCTATGATTCTTAATCTTTAAATAAAGGAGCTGTTTTGGGCCATGACAGGCACCATAGAAGAAGTAGGAGGAGAAATCAGAATAGGTAGGAGAAGCAGGGCGGAGTCAGAGGCAGATCGAGCTGAAGCCGCCCAAGGAGCAACATGTAGGAGTACAGATAAGCCACGGGCCACGTGGCAGACAGATTAATAGAAATGGGTTGAGTTAAGATGTAAGAGCTAGCTAGCAATGTGCCTGAGCCATAGGGCAAACAACATGAAGTTAATATAAGAGCCTGAGTCATTTCTGGGGGCCTTAGCAGCAGCGGTGGTGGTGGGTGGCTAAGCAGTCTGGCACAGCAGGTCTGTGGGTCTCGGACCTCTGGCCGCCCAGGACCAAAGAAACCCCACTACAACACTATGGCTCTAACCTAAGACCTTGAATATTCTTAAATAAAACACTCTACCACTTAGCTACACCTCCAACCTCATTTTTTTATACTCTCTATCAATCAGACCTCTTTAAGTCTCCAGCACACAAACTTAGCTTTGCGGAGACATCTCCTACGGACCACATTCAAGACTGAACAGAGTGAACTGGATATGGACTTGTAACTGAAGCTGCTCCGTTACGCCACACAGTGGCGCTGTATTCAGAGATTCGCTGTATTAGTAATGTACACCCATCACAGCAAAGAGCCTGAGCTGGTGTAGACACAGGTAAAGATTTCAGTGGCTGCCTGGAAAAGAGACAGAGCTCAGCCACAGCGTTATAGCAATTTATTCTTTCTTCTTTTGGGTCACATATACAACACTCCGGGTGCTGGCCTGGCACATTGTTGTTACAGTCTACTTTTAATATCTATCAGATACCACCTACAGATTCAAAATCCTTCTCTCTCCTCCCCCAGAGGAGGGTGCACCTAGCTTTTAAATCCGTATATTGCAAATGGTCTCCTCATACCGTTCTTCCTCACAGTCTACACTAACTTTCCTGAGGATGCTACCTCAGTGGGGTTTTTTTTTTTTTCTGTTCATTTCCTTCAGTGTTATCTTAACACAGTTACATAATGTACAGTGTACATAATTTACAGTGAAAATAATGGATTTTACCTCTTTGGCAAGGCCAATATTACAAACATCACACCTTAGTTTCATTTGGTTTAGTTAGGAGTGTTCATGTATAAAAATACCCTTCACATTATAAAAAATGATTCAGAGGTAAGTTAACTTAATTCAAAGTACAGGGCTAGCATTTTGAAGAACCTTGATTCCTAACCTGTCTCTGCCCAGGTTTTGGCACTTTGCCACAGGCCCAGTCTCCATCTTCTACTCTGGCCATATTCCTGCCCAGAGCTCTGAGGCAACATTGCTTTTTACTACACACTTACTATTCTCTATTTTCAGCATCTATATCCATGATCCCGCTAAATATGACAGCTCTCTCGAAAAATACTTTCCCAACCTCTATAGATTTGTTTGTGATTTTTCAGTTTTCTTTAATTGTTCCTTATTTAACTCCTGCTTTTAAGTCCTTATTCATTCCCCAAGCACACACACGAACAAGCACTCACTCATTCCTACCACCGCTTGGATAATTCCTACTCTACGTGTGATCAGATCATTTGGATTCCGAAGCCACTTTCTTAGTGATGAAGTGCCCAATTAAGTATCAGAATTGATTTTCAGTGGGTGACATTGATTGAGATGTCCAGACTGCATCACAGGGAGAAATGAGAGGTAGGACCAGAACGTTATTCTAACTTGGGCCCTTTATAGAACATGTATATAAGGCCAGTGATGAAAACATTTGTGTTTATTTGCAAACCATGAGTAAAAACCACCAGGATCAATCCAATCAAATCTCTCTGGCTTGTTATTTGTTTGTTTGCTTGGCTGATAGGGCAGATTAAAAAATGCACAGGAAACCACAAGGCGAAACACTGTGCTTATGAATGTGCACATGTTATTTCTTGAGCCCCTTTGCATATGGCAGAAGGTACAATATACAATAGTCTTTTATGCTGTATCACCCCACAGCTAATTTGAAACCATTCAACAAACATGGAATATTGATTATCATATATTCTTAAAGTGGGGAAACAAAGTGGTTAAGATCTGGTATTGCTCTTGAATAGAACCCAAATTCAGCTATCAGTACCCATGTTGGGTGACATACAACTCTCTGTAACTCCAGCTCCAAGAGAATCTGATGTCTCTGCCTCCATAGGAACTTGTACCTATGTTCACATACCAATACACACATATACACAAATGAACATATTTAAAAATTGATAAATGTAGGGGCTACAGAGATGCTTCAGCAGTTGAGAACACTTACTGTTTTTACAGACGCTCCAGGGGTGGCTTTCCACAATCATCTGTAACTCCATTTTCAGATAATCTGACTCCCCATTCTAACCTCACCCAGACATAAATATAGTATGTATGCATACATGCAGGCAAACATACCCATAAAATTACAAAATAATAAATAAAATAAATATATTAATGATTTGAAATTTATTAGCAATTTCTTCTTGAAAGACCAGTCAAGTCTTTGTTATGATATATAAATGTTGAAATATGTGTGTTTATATGAGAAGGTGTGCAGTGTGCCTATCTATATGTGTAAGAATGTGATCATATGATGACCATGAAGCTCTCACTTTGCTTATTCTGTTTACTGATATTCTATAGGGAAAGCAGAGGAACATCCAAGATTTTTCTATGCATAATGCTTAAAAACTCCCAAGTCAAGGATTTGTAAGGTCCCTTAATTTTGGCTTTGTAAGACTCTGATCAATTTTCTCAGAACTGTGAAAATTTTGTCAATAGCATTAAATAGAAAACAAATGATAAAGAAAAATCTAACAATATTTATTTTCTATCAAGTAAGTTATTTAGGTCATCTTAGAAACTATCTTTAAAATCTGAAACCAGTCACAAAATCACTGGTATTTAAATATCTTCATAGGAAAATGAGTCAAACAATTCATAAATGTGTCTATCCAATTAGATAAACTTCCCTCTTATGCCCAGTGTCTGAAGAACTTGAAATACTGAAATTTAGAAGACTCTAAGCCACATTATAATTATCATAAAAATTTATAATTACACACCTTGTCAATAAAACATGCTTGAACATTCAACTACATCTGTGTGTATGTTAACTCATGATATATTACAAGCCTATATTATAGTATAGATTATCATATTGCTTATATAGCAAAATGGAGATAAATTATTAGAGGCTGAATTTTAAATGTCATTGATTTAAAATATTTTAATACTAAATAAAATCTTCTACATAATTATTATTACTAAAGGTAATATTTCTGATGACAACAGTGTGATTAAGCACATTGTGTTTTTAAACTCAGTTTGCTTTTATATTCTGAAATCATGGATTAAATGACTTTGGTGATTTCATGCTGTCACTGACCAAATACCCTAAACCATAAATGTGATGACTAAGGTAAACTGCTAATAAGACTGAATTAATTGTCTCTATTAGCTGGCTAGAACTACTGTCTTAAAGCATTACAGTTCTGGAAGACAAATCTCAAGGTGTCTACTAGCTGTTTCTGAAACTATGAAGAAAGCATCTGGCCCAGGTTTCCCCTGACTTCTGTGTCCCCATGCAATCCCCTGCAGTCATCTCCCTTTGGCTTCTACATGTCCTTATACGGGCTTTCAGTAATTATATACCCTTGGCCCATAACAAAAAATCTATTATTCAAATCATTTTCTTTGTTATTTTGAGTTTGAACTTTTTTGTCAACTTTTATAAGACCTTGTCATGTTAGCTAATGTTACTCTTGTTCCATAGTTTTATTATAGAAGCCCAAGATCCTTGCTCACCTAGCCATGTTCGTATAAATATCAAAACATGACAGGATGCTGAAACAAAGTGAGCAAATAGTGTGACTGCTATGCAGCTCCCACCTGTCCCCTCAAGGCACAGTGACCATCTCACATCTAGACCATTTGAGGGCACTCCCAATTGCACAGAGCAGAGTTACAGTTTTGTAAGCTTTTCTAGAGCTAGTGGACTATCTTCACAGTGTGATCAGCCTGCTTTAGAGAACATCGATTCAAGCCACACTTTCTAGAAACAACCTATACATTGTCAAATTCATCTAGGAAAGTTACTTGTAAAGAGGGCCTTTTTCTATCCAGGAGGCTATGAAATTTTATTGCAGCCAAATCCAATCCAAAATGCCCAATGAGCATATAACCCTCACTTTTTTCTGTTTGTTTTCTCCAGTACATAGACATTTGATTACTCTGTGAGGCTTAAGGCAGTGAACTTAGAATAATGCAGGCTCCAGGAGTACTTCATTAGCTCAGAGGATGCTGCTGTTCGATCCACACTATTTGGAACATTTGTTGAAAATGTCATTCAAAAGATATCAACACTGCCTGAGCCATAGTTTTATTGAATTTGTCAAATAGAGTAATAAAAACATCACAAAGTCAGAAGACAATAATTATTCAGGTTAAAAATAAAAGATGCCAATAATCTGTTCAACTTACTAACACTAGAACTCCAGCTAAGGCTCTCAGTGCTACAGGCATCAGCTGCAGAGGAATACTTTAATATCACCTGTTTGCTATGGAGCTTCAAAGGTAGAATCTTTGAATGGAATGAATTTGTCCACATGTATTCTCTGATGCATTATATGGATCCCCAAAAGAACAGCAATTCAGTGGTTTTTATAGCTACTTGTCTCATTTAGCTAACACCCAACAAAAGCAACTTAATGAAATCTGGGTCATTTACTTTGGCCCACAGTTCCAGGGCACAGTCCATCATGACAGAAAAGGTACAGTGGAAGGATCAGGAGAAAGTTGTTCACAGGACATTTACAATCAGGAAAGAGGTCGATGAATGCTTCTGCTCAGTTTGCTTTCTGCTTTTTTCAGACCCAGCAGCAACTGCAACCCACAGAGCAGCAGATTTAGAGTGGGTCTTCCCATGTAATTAACCCCATCCAGAAAACTCATCCACAGAGGGTTGTCAGTTCAGTGTTTCCAGATCCTGTCAAATTGACAACCAATGTTGGCTATCTCATATCTATCTCTTGCCAACTTGACCCCCCCCCCCAGTTTATCACTTCCAAGCCATAAACTTCCTACCCCCATTGTTGCCATGGGCTCAAGGCCATTCTATTGCACAAATGCATTCAGTCAACCCTCAAAGTCCCACAGTCTTTAACAGTGTCAACACTACTTAAATGTCCAAAGTCACTACTGAGACTGAAGGCAATCTTTTAATGTCAGATCTTATAAAATAAAAAGCAAACCACATTTATGATAGACAATGGAACAGAATAAGCATTTAAATTCCAATAAGGACAGACAGTGGCATAGAAATAAATGATTATCCCAAAACAGAACTGAAACCCAATAGGGAAAACATCAAATCATGAGGCTCTGGGTTCAGCAATGGGTTCTTTCTCTCTTGAGCCAGTTCTACTACATGGCTGTAGCTTTCTAGAGTAGAGGTCTAGATCCTAATATCTGCAACATCCTGGAGTCTGCATTACAATGTGGGCTTTAACTCCACAGCTTCAAGCCATGGCCTTTTTATAGCCTTCTTGCAGGGATTCCCACCATGCCACACATCATCTGACATCAAGTAAAAGACTCCATGATCCTCACAATTCTTTATCTTTCATGCCTGGAAAACTGAAGTAGATGGGCAATTCAGGTAAGCTCTGAGGCTAGCTTGGAATAGAGGCTTACTCCCATGACCCACATTTCCTTTTCCAGTCTGTATTTTTCTGAGACTGACCAAAAAGAAACAATTCTCTTGGTAGTTGTTTTCAAGCGTGGAATCCTTCAGCAGAATTCTCATTCTAGGCTATCTCCTTTCAAATTAATTTGCCTTTTTTCAATATGGAACCTGGGAATACCTTTCTTTTCTCAGTACACAGTAGGAAGTAATTTCTGTTCTGCTTTTTGCTCTCTCTCTATATATATATCTAGATGAAGCATAAAGGTAGGGAGTAGTTCTGCCACACTCTCAGTACTCTCATTTTTTTCTCCACCATCCAAATTAATCTTGTATTCTCACTATTCATGTTACTTTTATATACTACTATCCACTTGTTCTCAGAACAAGAAAAGAATATAGTCAGAATCTTTGATAGAATATCAGACCTCAGGCCACTAATCAGTTCAAATGCAGTATTTCTTCCCTCTGAAACTTTAAGAACTATCCCTTCATTACCAATGCTTCTAAACTCTCACCAGAATGGCCCACTAAGCTCTGCTCACAGTGTCCTAGGGATTTTATAGCCCCTAAACCCAAACTCTTCCACATATATTCTACAAACCAGTTCCAAAGACCAATGAACCACTTGGTCAGTTTTAATCACAGCAACAGTTCCCTTCTAAAATCAGTCTTTTATATTCCATGGTGGTTTTTGCTGCTTTTCTGTTTTAGGAAAATTAGGACATGAAAAGGGATAAACATGAAAGGGATACCTACATCTCCACTGGTATTGTTTCCTGTTGCATGAATAAAGGAAACTTAGAGCCAGATAATCAGGGAAAGGCTGAAACACAAAGAGAGGAAACACCACAGTCAGCTCTAACCCAGCTATCTTCCAGCTTCCTCAGCCTCACTTCTTGTGGCTGCCACTGCTGTATTAGTCTTTCTATGCCTGCCCTAAATACCCTTCTCACCCAGTTGTTTCACATCCACTATTGCCTGCATTAGATCCTGGAATTCCTTCTGTAAACTAAGCTGGCTTCAAACTCAGGTATTCTGAGATTAAGGAATAGGTCATCACTCCTGGACATTCCCTGTGCTGAGACTAAAGGTGTAAATCACCTCTCTGAACCTCCTTTATTGACTGTGGGTAGATCTCTCTGATATTTAATATTGGTTTTTATTAAATATGAAACACATGCCCACAGTTTTCAGTTACAAATCAGTCAAAGAACACGTATAGGGAGCCCCAAGAATTCATGGAGTACAATTATGAGCCAATACATATGAATGATATAAAGGATATCAAGAAAGCCCTATTACTCTATGTAATCCACTCCACTTATGTAAATCATATTCTAAATGCACGGTCAACAAAAATAGAATAATGCCTAATGATTGAATACAGTTAACAGCTGCTGCATTGCACTATAGACAACATTTATAATAGAGAAATTGGCTTAGGGAAGAGGTTAGGGCCATACAACTTCAGGGAAAATTTAGGGACTTTTGATTTCTCAAGACCAAATCCTTGGTGAAGGCTTGTTTGCTGATGTGAAGGTTCAGACTACTTACAATGAACATACACTGTTGCTGTGCAGTACTGCTGCATTGAATGCTTGGGAAAAGATTTTAGACCCAGGATAGAAAATTGAATCATATACCAAGGTCGGACAAGGCTTAAAAGAACTTTATACTTATTTTTTTCAGAGGCTAACCAAAGCTGTACATACAACAGTGTTGTACCCAAAACTTAGGAAGCAATTAATACTTCTCTTGGCCTTTGACCATGCTAATCTTGAATGTAAGAAAATATTTATGCCACTAAAGATCAGACCTGCACACATAGAGGAATGGATTTACTATGCAATCAATGCTAAATCTCTCCATTGTGACAAAGAGATTGGGCAGGCCAAATTATTGCCAATGTTAGAGTAAGGAATCAAGGCATCAATTGCTTTAATTGTGGTAACACAGGCCAAAAGAAATTGTATGAAAGGTACCTCTGAGAATAATGTCATTACCTTCTGAATTATGCAGAAGATGTGGCAAAGGCCAACAATGGACTAATGAGTGCAGGTCCACAAGAGACAAACAAGGAAACCCTTTACCATTGGGAAACACCTCTCAGAGATTCTCCTGGGAAGCCCCCAGAAATCAGATCTCAAAGCCAAGGAAGCTTCAATCATATCCAGTCATAGTGAAAGAACAGCCCCCTCAGGACAAATAGGAAATACAATGCCTAAAATAGAGGACCATACAGCATTAAGTAATAGAACAACTTTAAGGAAGAAATTGACAGTTCCAAGAAAAATGACAAAGCAAATATTCTGTCAGATTTTCATAAATGAACAAAGACCAAAATTGAAAATATAGATAGATAGTATTTATATTCAAGATTTAGTTGACATGGAAGCTGACATTTCAATCATAACACCACAATCATGGCATCCAAAATGGCCTCTAAAGGAAGTGGATGTTCAATTTCCGAGTATTGTAAAAATATCTATGGTGAAACAGAGTATAAGATGGCTTTAATGCATAGAACCAGAAGAACAGAAAGGAAAGTTAAAGCCATATATGGCTAACATAGCAGTGAATCTATGGGTTTGTGACCTTCTACAGCAATGGAATACCCAAATTAAAATCCCTCCAGGCTCAGATATCAACCAGACACTCAATTATGTTTCTTAAAACAATATTTTAAGGTGTTATGCAAAGCAATCCCCAGCCATTCAGGTTGTGCAAAAGCGTAACTCCCTAGCTGTTGAACCCATCAAGACACTTACCTTTAAAATGATTGACAGAAAAGCCTGCTTGGGTTCACCAATGTCCCTTAAAAAAAGAGAAACTGCAGGCTCTAGAAGAGCTGGTACAGGAGCAGTTACAAGCTTGGCATGTAGAAGAATCAACCAGTCCATGGAATTCTCCTGTATTTGTTGTCAAGAAGAAATCTGGAAAGTAGAGAATGGTGACAGATCTAAGAGCAGTTAATAAGGTGATTCAACCCGTAGGCTCTGTGCAATCTGGTATTCCCTTGTCTTCCCTGTTACCTAAGAAATGGCCTATTATAGTTATTGATTTGAAGGACTGTTTTATTTTGGTGCATTTAAAAAAAATAACTCTGCAAGAACAGAGCCAAGAAAATTCACCTTCACGGTGCCCACATTTAATAATTCACATCCAGTAGAGAGGTAACAATGGAGAGCCCTTCCACAAGGAATGTTGATTAGTCCCAACTTTATGCCAGTTTTATACAACAGCCACTAAAGTTATACACAAACAACTCCCACAATCTGTCATTTACCATTATATGCATGATATCTTGTTGGCAGACCCAAATGTACACACATTAGAAAAAAAAATGTTTGAAGAAATGAAGAAAATATTGCCTGATTGGGGACTACAAATTGCCCCCAAAAAATACAAAGAGGATATTCTATCAATTATTTAGAATATAAAATAGGCCTACAGAAAATTAGACCCCAATAGGTGCAACTTAAGGGAGATAGATTTAGGACTCTTAACAATTTCCAAAAACTGCTAGGAGATATTGCTCATTCAAGACCCATTATTGGTATAAAAAAAAACATTAACTAGTTAATTTATTGAAACCTTAGATGGTGGTGAGGACTTAAATAGTCCCAGAGAATTTTCTGATGAAGCGGAGAGATAATTAGCTTTGGTGGAAAAGAAATTACAAAAAGCATACATGAATTGTGTGGATCGAGATTTGAATTGCATGCTGGTTATTTTACCCTCTAAGAGGTCTCCTATAGGAGTCATAATGCAAAGAGAAAACATTATATTAGAATGGATATTTCTGCCACATAAGCCAAGTAAAAAGTTGAAAACATCTCAAAAAGATTTCTGATTTGATTTTTAAAGGAATATTTAGACTTTGTTAGTTGACTGGAAAGGATCCATCAGAAATTGTGCTTTTTCTAATGAAGAAATTCATCCATTATAGGTAGAGAGTGAACCTTGGCAAAAAGGTTTTTGGGAGAGATTAATAACAAATATACCCGAATCAAAAGGATTCAATTTATAAATAAAACTAACTGGATCTTCCCTCATGTGGTATGGGATAAACCTATTTCTGGAGCTCCTACATTTTATACTGATGCAAACAAATCAGGAAAAGCTATTTACAAATCAGTAAATTTAATTAAGGTGTCTCAAAGCCTTTATAACTCTGTTCAGAAGTCAGAACTATACGTGATTATTGCGGTATTAATAGATTTTACCAAACCTCTTAATGTAGTAACTGATTTTCAGTATGCAGAAGTTGTTTTACATATTGAAACTGCTGATTTCATTCCTGATGATACTGAATTAACCTCATTGTTTATACAACTAGAGGATATCATTAGAAATAGAATTTATCCTATATATATATGTAACATATCAGATTTCACACGGGTCTCCCTGATCCTCTGGTGCAAGATAATGGTGAAATTGAGCAGTTAATAATAGGAAACATGCTGGAGGTCTCATAATTCATAAGATATATTGTGTTAATAACAAAGGACTAAAAAAACAAAACAAAAAAGCTTTCTCATCACTTGGCACCTGGCCAAGGAAATTCTATGGAATTGTACTACTTGCCCTTTCTGTAACCAACCATCCTTACACACTGGAAGTAATCCTAAAGGTACACAGAGAAATGAGATCTGTCAGATGAATGTGATTTACTTTCCAGAATTTGTAAAGATGAAATTTTTACATCATAGCACCAACACTCAGGAATGCAATGGGTGACTGCCCTGAGTTCCAAAAAAGCAGATGATGTAGTTACTTACCTTTTGGAAGTCATGGCCATATCGGAAATTTCTGTTCAAATTAAGACTGACAATGCTCCAGCATATGTTTCTCAAAAAATGAAGCAGATTTTTGGATATTATAATATAAAGCACATTACAGGTATACCACACAGTCCTCCAGGACAAGCAGTTGTGGAGAGATCTCACCACACCTTAAAAGGGATGCTTCATAAACAGAAAGGAGAAATGAAAAAACCCAGGCAGAGGTTGCATAATGCTTTACTGATCTTGAATTTTCTTAATGCTGGTGAGAAAGAAAGAACAGCTGCAGAGAGACATCGGGTAATAGAGAAATCTTCTGAGATAAACCAACCCATCTACCTCAAGGAAGTGCTGATTTCAAGATAGAAGCTGGGATATGTGTTTCACTGGGGTAGGAGTTTTGCTTATGTTTCCACAGGAGAAGAAAAGATATGGGTACCAACAAAGTTAATAAAGATTCAATTTGAAAAGGAGACCCCTCTTGAGTATAAGAAATAATGGCTTATCCACCAATATGACAATTGGATACATGGTAAGGAAAACTCACTTAACAAGGCTGGGGTGGGGTCTCATTTTTGTCTTTACAGAAGAATAGATACAATCATCTTCAAGACATTCAAAGGATGCTGAATGCAAAGACACCTAAAGCTAAAGGGAGATAAGTATATGAAAGGACTACAAACAAAGGAATATAAAGACAACTGGTACCAATATACACTATTGGGTAACTTCTAAATTCTTACTGCTTTACATCTATCTCTCTCTTTTTAAAAATGTAGTCCTGATTGATTATAAATAAAGCTGGCCTTGGATTGGAGTAAGTGGCTTTCTCACTCTCTAAACCCAAGAAATAGATAAAGAAAACTTGAGAGTTTCTTTGTCATATCAGAAAAGCTACCTGGTGTGGGATAGGAGACAGCCAGAATGTATAGAGACAAATATTATTGTAATTTTATCTTTAATCCTATTTCTCTGTGCATTTCTGCCTTCATAACCTTAACATCTCTGCATACAATTTTCTCCAGAAGATGTAAAGGATGTAAAATCTTCATTTGGTACCAATAATGCTTAAGTTTTCCACTGTAAACAACAATTTCTCCTACTAGCAGTCTCCAAAGCATCTGGAAAAAAGATGGGACCTCTACCACAATGATTCTATCTGGTGAAAAAAGAGAGAGAGAAAGAGAGAAAGAAAAAAAAACTGGTGTGCACTACTCAATGATTGCTTTTAAAATATAGACTATTTTCAGGATGGTTTCAAGATAGCTCTCTATGATTATCCTTAATGTCATATCTTTAACAAGGGTCCCAGATGGACTTACCCAGTACTCTGAGAATGGTTATAGCTGTTAATAGTCAGTCCATAGGATCTAACTACTTTCTTAGCTTTTATAGGATCCCACAGAGATGCTACTACCCACAAGTAAGCAGAAAGCAACCTTATAAAAAACTATGCCCCTCTCCCAATAAATTTTGTCCTCTGAGGGTTTTGTATAATTATCATTCTGATAGGGTAGATATAAGTAAAGTTGGGTTGAGGGTAGAACAATAATATTGACGGAGGGATCCCTTTTTAAAGAAGAAGAAGGGGAATAGATAGGTTAGACATAGGTAGATGGTTGTATCTACCTGTAAACAATTATTAGGCAAATATAAACCAAAGACAATTTGCATTGGTATAGATGCTTGTATATTGATACAAATATGAAATTATTTTATGTCTTTTATTGAGACAACTTGTATATTGATACAAATTTAAATATGAAATTGTTTTATATGTCTAAGGTAATTTATATATCGATATAAAATCGAATCTGTAATTGCCATATTTTGCACATGTTTCTACCTCTGTTTAAAATATTTTGCACATTGATGCATGTGAAGTATATTATTGTCATTTCCATCATGCAATTTCTACCTCTCTTTAATTATACTAGTCATAATATATACATAAGATGTTTTGTATAATTCTGTTTAGATATTTTGTATATGATATATATTTAGGATATTGTTATCATTTTGCATGGTACATGTACCTCTGGCTAATGTTTATATGATAGTCATGCTGGAAGTCATCAGTCAGACTGTATGCCCATTTATAGATTGCCTAATTTTGCAATGTAAGCTTCAGTCTTTAGGATGATAAAAACTGCAGGTTAGGTTTGCCATGTAATAGTCATGTTGCTTAGGTTGCCCAGATATATGCTAGAACATATCAGATAGACAGAAGTCTCCAACTACTTCATAGACCTGGAGAATATGGCATTTAACATTCTGCTATTTTGTATTCGGCCACGAGAGACATGGCAACTCCTGGAATCACTGTTCCTTTCCCAAGATGGAGGGTATCAAGGACACTCCATTCTGTTTGTCTTCCTTGGCAGATAATGGTCTGTTGGGCAAAGAGCTACCCTTGCCTCAACTACTGTCAGTGCACACACTGTAAAATCTGGGGACTTTCAGAGATACTATGACTCCAAATAAAGACATACTGATAAAGTTACCAAATCTCCAATTCATACCATGAAATTCTCACTGTTGCTCTCACACTAACATCAACTGGATTTGGGGCACAAAGAGGTTAATGAAGAACAGAGACTGATAAAACCTGCCTGGACAGGATAAGAAGGTCTCTCCAAAATGCCTGGCTTCTGAAGAGATCGTTCAGATATCATTGACCTATAGCCAAAACGGTGGATAATCCAGCTGTGCAGAAAAGGTGTGGATGGCTGTCCAGGTAGCTGACTGTCACTGTCCTCTCAAATTTTGGAAGCTACTCTCTTGTTCTTCCAACCTTCAGGTAATATATTTTCCTTCTCAGGTCTTGATGGGGTTGAAGACTAGACAGTTAAGGTTACTACCATCTCATCTCTTAGCAAAGAGCATTCAGGTGTTGGATTTTTATTATTCAAGATAAATGGCTTTGAAGTATATCACCACTTACCAATACTCTAGACATGTAGGATACACCTTATATTTGTTGGGTTTTAGTTGTAGTTTGACCTTGCTTACATCCTTTTCATCCCTCAGACATTATCTTATAATGATTCCTATTATATATAGTCTTATATTTAATTTAGAACTTTCTTAGTTAGACAAAAGGGGGAGATGTAATGGGATTCAGGTGTTAGCTGGCAAAGCTTGGAAGCATGTTTCTGGAGTAGCAGGAGCCTGAGTGGGAGGTAGCCAGACCCCACTAAGACACAAAGACATTGACGTTCCTTCCTGTTTGTTCCTGCCTTGTGGGGAAGTGGATCAACCATCCATCATAGGACAGTTCCACTCTCCAAAAATTGTCTTAAGGTTCAATTGTGTCCATAAGTATTTATATAACCCCTTAATAAATGTTAATCCTTTATATGATATATTGCTAGTAAAATTTCTGTGATAATAAACAGCTCTAGACATTCAGGCAGAGACAGCAATTCTCACCCAACAATATGACCTGGTGCTAGCTTCAAGAGTGTGGCCTCATGTCTTAATAAGCTTTCAGAGTGATTCTGAGGGAAATTGTATAACATCATATTAGTAAGTTCTCATTAGAAAGATAATTTTGCCCTGTAAAACAGACACTTTATAATTAAACTTCTGATTGAAACATTTCCTTTGAATCTCCTTGAACTTCTCAAAAGACAGCCAGGAGGCCTTAATTCTCAGTGCTTACCATGATTTCTCCCAAGCATTTCTGCCAAGATTCTCGTCAGATATCCTGAGTGGGGTTGGGGTGTGGCTATGTGGATCTGGGGAGGAATGCTGGTTTCTCTCACACACTGTATTGCACTGAACATTTACATTAACCTCTTTGTGCCCCAAATCCAGTTGATGTTAGTGTGAGAGCAGCAGTGAGAATTTCATGGTATGAATTGGAGATTTGGTAACTTTATCAGTATGTCTTTATTTGGAGTCATAGTATCTCTGAAAGTCCCCAGATTTTACAAAATCCACAAGAACTTTATATTTGTGCTTCTGCTTTGATAATACTGTAACAACTCAACCCTGTCATCTAAACTAACATGAAATTCTAGTAGTGTGTATTTATACTAGCCATTAGGCGGATACTGATGTTAATCGCACATCACACCAAGATGTTTCTTGTAGTAAGAAGTTTTTGGCTTGTCTGGTCTATGATCTAAACCCACAGACCCGCAGTCTTAGAGAAACACATAAAGGCTTATATTAATTATATTTTTCTTGGCTTATGGCTCAGGCATATTGTTAGCTAGCATTTCAAGGTGAGAAAAGTAGTTGGAAGATGGTGGTTTAGCCTACAACAGTGCTGAACACCTTTCTACAACTGCTGTACTTTTGCTAAGTGACACAAGTACATCATAGAAAGCATGCAATAAAACTCCTTTGCTGAATGATACTAAAAAAAATCAATGTGGAAAGTATACACTCTAAATTGACCAACCCTTAATAACAAAAAAAAATAGCTAAACAAACAATGAAAACAACTTCAGTTTAACTGATACTCATGAGAGAAACTTAATTATGTTCAACATATCACTTTTACTACACACTCAACACTGACAATTAAGTGCCACTAATTTACACTAAATTAGTTATAGTTAATCTGTAAATGTGGAGGATTATGGTTGTATAAAAATATATGCATAGCTTTATAATTAAACATTAAGGAATTTTGGAATTAAAAGCTGTTGTGCATTCTGGAAGTATGGAGAAGGTGTTCCCACTAGAAGAGCTGCAGTTGCTGAAGATTACTTAGTCAGACACTGGACGGGAGTCTGAAATCTTCTGATGTGAAAGCCCATGGCCAGAGACACCCCACCCTCTGATTTAAAACAAACTTTATTGTCAGAATGCAATCAAAATATAATCCAGCAATCAGGGTTTGGGTTCAGGGTAACCTTACTATGTGACTTTTCATTATAATCTCTGCTCAATACCTCTCCCTCCCTCCCTCCCTCATTCCCAACCTCGTTCCCTCCCTCCCCCCTCTTTGCCCTTCTGTTTCCTTTACTCACCCCCCCCAGAAGAAAATCCCAGAGATCTGAAAGATCAACAATTAAATGCCATCATTGCCGTCATGTAAATTCAAACCACAAAGAGAAGTTTCTCACCCTGCTACCTGCCAGTGTCTAGGGCAAGAATGAGTCACGTGATTATCTTCCATGTAGAATCCATTAAGCTACTATCGATAGTTTTGAACTGCAAAGCGTACACCTCTGAGTAGATGAACCCAGTAGCTTGCCCCAGGAACAGAGATGAAAGGTGTTTCTAAGTGACTGCTTACTCCAAGCCTGAACAAGGACAAAGGCATAATGAAGTTGGAGGGAAGTGCACTTAGTCCTAAACTGCTGGCCTCTTTCTCTGTATCAGTGGGCAGTGTAGGAGGAAGGCAACCAGCTAGCCTGATAAAACTGCCATTATCCTGTTCTGGGTAATGTGTATAGGCATGAGCAAGAGCTGCTTCCTGCTGAGCCAACTTGTAATCAGCTGCTGCACCTGGCAATTGGTGATGTATGACCATCAAAATGCTGAGACCAATGAAAAAGAGACAATGAACTAAAGGAGTCTCTGGCTGCCAATGGAAATTGAGAGGGGATATACAGATTTGTCCCATACCCGCAGTGAACAAGTCTGCTGTTTGCTTCTCACCTGATTCCCAGTGTCTGTGTCCTTGACTTCATGACTTGTCTCTTCCTCCCCGAAGGGATACCCAGATAGAATGACTTGAAACAGAGCAACATCTTCTTCTTTCATAAGTGTTCACTGCTTTTCAAGGTGTAGTGATACCTGGCTCTAATGCCAGAACTCTCCAGCCTGACCTGGAAGATCTCAAGGTTGATGCCAATCTGAGTCACATTATAAGTTCAAGGTAAACCTGGACTACATATATAGAAATATTGTCTATAAAAAATGAAAAATATAAAAGCTAAATAAGTAGGTTAAATGGCTCAGCAAGTAAAGATGCTTGCTACCAAATTTCACAACCTGAGCTCAATTCCCAGTGCTCACATGGCAAAAGACAGAATTGATTCCTGGTTATTCTCTGAGCTCAACATGCTAATTGTTTGTCTAACTCAAGCACACACCAACAAATAAATAAATGTAAAATCATGTATAAACTGATCCTTTGTTAATTGAGTGATTTCAGAAGAAGTGAAAATGGCTGTGTTGGGGCCTAGAGAAATGCCTCAATGATTAAAAGCACTAAATACTTCTCTAGAAGATCTAGGTCTAATTCCCAGCACCAACACAGCCATCTGTACCTTCAGTTTCAGTGGCTCCAACTCTCTCTTCTGCACATCACACATGCATGTGGTCCAAAGACATACATGCAAATAAAACATTACATACATATAATAAAAATTAGATGTTATGTTTTTATTAATTAAAAAAAGAAATGACAGGCAAAGCATGGTTGCACATAGCATTGATCCTATCATTCAGGGGGCAGAGGCAGACTAATCTCTGAGTTCAAGACCAACCTGGTCTACAGAACAAATTGTAGGACACCTAAGACTGTGCAGAGAAACCCTGTTGAGCTAAAATAGTTTGAATCTAATAAAGCTTGCCTGATCCGAGGACAGAGTCAGCCACAGAGTTAGTCATAGAGGTCAGAGAGTGAGAGGTGTCATATGACTTTAATCCTAGCACTTTGGAGGCAGAGGCAGGGATCCATCTGGATCTCAGTGAGTTCAAGGCCACACAATCAATACATGAAAATGATCCAGTCAAAGACAGAAACAGAGTCAGGTGGTGGTGGCATATACCTTTAATCCCAGCACTTGGGATGCCTGTGCTCCAAATATTTGGCAACACACATTCCTTTAATTCTAGCACTTGGAAGTTTGAAACAGGAAGCTATGAGGCTGGCAGATAAAGGAATATAAGACAGGAGAAGACAGGATTTTCTTTTTTTTCCCGGCTGAGGGGTTGGCAAGGTGAGAAGCAGCAGTGGCTTCTTCCTCTGCCTCTCTGATCTTTCAGCTTTTCTCCAAAAATATGGCACTGGGTTTTTACTATAAGACCAATTAGGATTTTTGCAATATCTTGTCTTACAAAACAAAACCAAAAATGAGTAATAATAATAATAATAATAATAATAATAATAATAGTGACAGCAATAACAACAATAAAGTAAATTTCAAGATAAAAGAAAAGAATTGTTTAAAAGTTTCCTAACTTTTATAATATGTGTGATAAATTAAAACTTGGTAGATTCACATACATATGTTTATAAAATATACACTTAGTATACATTTAGATATTAAAGGTTACCAAAAAGTTGGCCTGGTAATTGCTATGACTAGCTCCAGAATGTCCTATGGATAGTACGATATCACATATACTTTAGTTATAACATGAGGGGAGTTTTGGATGAAAGTAAATAGTGTGGTATGGACCCTGATGGAGCATCCAACTCCAAACAGCAAATGTACAGCTTCCACAGATGCTAGATCGAAGATCTATGAGTGTCAAACATTGAACTGGTTTTCAAACTTTTAGTAGCAAGTGGTAGATTCAGCCGCATTCACAACTAAAGACAGTGGCCACTTTATTTGAAGAACATTTTCTGAATCTTAGGAATACTCTTACATGGTATACACAATATTTCCTTCCTAACAAAAAAGTTATTTATAGTTACAATTGATGTATTGGTCTTATTTTCCATGACAAATACTCTGAGGTCAATAAGTCTAGAGTGCTTTATTATACAGTCTGAAAGCCAGAATTCTAATTCAAGGAAGCTTAGCCTAAATCTTCCATTAAGCTGTTATGCTATGTGCAGAGACTGAGAAAATGTCTGTATTTCACTAAAAGAAGGTAGTAGAAGAAGAAACCATGATCATCAGGTTCTGGTCACGTGGGGCACAAGCCTGTTTCATCAACCCAAATGTTTCCTAACACTTCACATTCTCAGACACATCACCATTCCTGGGATGCTGCACTGTTGATTTGGCATGCCTTTCTGCAAGCTGTGAATATGCAATATTACCATTGGTTAATAATTAAGATGTTTTGGATTACCGCAAGGCATCTAGAAAAGGGGCAGAGTAAGGGAGAAGCTACAAGCTGCTGCCCAGGAAGCAACACAGGTAATGGAACACAGGTAAAGCCATGGGACACATAGCAATACATAGATTAATAGAAATTGGCTGAGTTAAGTTATAAGAGCTAATTGGTAATGAGCCTGAGCCATAGGTCAAAAAGTTTGTAATTAATAATATAAGCTTCTGAGTAATTAATATGTAAGTGTGAAATCATGGATGGGAAAGATTTATCTGAACCTCGGCCTGGATTGGTCAGAAAACTTCTGCCTATACATTGTGATTCAGAGATTTACCATATAAATCCTAATTGTACATTTTCCTGGATTCTTATAATCTGATGTCTTATTTTCACAAGTATCCTGCCAAGACACCCTCTCTGTAGATCACTGTGAAATCTTTCTCTTTTGCCTCTCAAAGCTTACCACTGAGTTTGACTCTATCAGATCATTCGGTAATACCTCTGACTTTGAGGCACATTGGAATCACCTTGAGGTCTGCTAAAGAGATTGCTGGGATCTGTATACAGGACACAGGATTTACTAATGGTGCTGATACTACAGATCCAGGACACAGGATTTACTAATGGTGCTGATACTACAGATCCAAGAACAAAAGCTTGAGAGCAGTTAGTCTGAAGCCTCATCACTACATCAGACTGCAAATGGAATACAGGCTATCACCACCGCTCACACCTTCCATCAGGATGGGCATTTTAACAAGATCCTTGGGTACCTTTGAGACTTATTACAGTTATAGATGGACTGCTGAGGATTCTGGAATGCTTTCAAAAGCACTGAAGCTGACCTTGATGCTTTCTCCCTTCCTCTGATCCACTAAGTAAGCAGTTTGTGAGTGTGACCCAGGAGCAGTTTTAGATTTTTCTAGGCAATTCTAATGTTCAGGCAAGGATATGAGCCACTGACTTTTAGATGATCCCTCAACATTCCCTTGCAACACACCAATTTAAATAGGTACTTCCAGAAGGAAAAAAGCACACAATATTATTAATTTGACAAAGAGGGGAAAACGTAGAAATAGCATGATGTGTGAGATGTCCATTTTGATCAAGATATGCTTTCATAAAATGCTGAAGAATAAAGTGAGATCAAGAAAAATCATTTTTAATCCCAGCAAGCACAACTGTATAGCAGATCTGCTGACCCAGCAGAGAAGTCAGGCAGGAAAACACTTCCAAACGATTGCTTGTTCTCAGTCTGAAGTGCTTCACGTTGCCTCCTTTCCCACTAGAGCACTTTGCCCTTTGACTTGTTTTAAATTTTATTAGCTGCATTGCTTTATACGTTAGTCCAGTTCTCAGCACTTCAAGTTTCCTTACTGAAGAATCAAAAAGAATGGCAAGTTTACAATATGAGGAAGATCAAATTGGACCTCACACGAAGTACGCGGTCCAAGCTAGGCATCCTGCAAGAACCCAGTGCAGTGAGCTCTACTTGGACAACTCCTAAATGGGGCCTCCTCAAGATTAGGTAGCTGGTCATCTGTAATACTCTCCTCCCCACCTGCCAATATAACTTTTGTAAAGAGAATGTGCTCAACTTTCCACAGGAAGCCACAGATATTCATCAGCCAGCAAGATTGAATCAGGACTGCATTTAGACCAAAGAAGCTGGGACTTGAAAGTTAAGCATGGAAATTATTTCTCGGAAAGGTTTCCTGTAGGTTTAGCAGGCTGCAGAGTCACCAGCAGGCAACCCTGTACATCGGCCTGACATCAGAAAGCTCAGGCTGTGAACCGAGGCAGAAAGTGTAAGTGTGGTGAGTTTCAAGGATTATTTGCTCACCGGGGAAGTGAGTGGGCTGGAAAAGGCAAATACTTCCAAATCCCCCTGAGAGTTCTCTGGACCTTGGAAACAGAGAGAGACAAAGGGATCAGTATGAAAAGGGTCCTTCATGTCTGAAAGAATACCTCTTCTAACAGAAGCTTTGTGATGGTTTGAAAATGCTCAGAGGTATTTTAAAACTCAAAGTCAATATCCTTTGTATACTGATGAGATACTTTGGGGAAAATAATTAACTGTCTGCAACTAGTTAATTAAGAGACACTGTAATCCGTTGGCCTCAAGCGTTAAGTAAGTCTAGCTGATAAGATTGAAATTGACAAATAATAGAATATACAGGACACAAGGGGACAATGTGTCACTTACTTAGGAATTTGTTTTTCCAATGAACAGATGCGCTTGGCAGAGAATATTACGGGTGGGTCCTTTTTGTGGCCCAATTGCAGTCAGGAGAATGGGATTTTAAACTGCTTAAAAGGAACAACTTCCATTCTGTTTTCTCTTTGTGTGTCATTCCAGAATTCAAATTACTCGCTGATGTGAAGGAGCAGGTTAATGCTGACATACTACTTAGATGTGGCATCTGGCAGTGTGCGCAGAGTCCTTTTGTAGATTTTTAAAAGATCTCATTTCCTTTGACCAAATACAGAAATTACCCTGGTGCTACATGCACCCTATTTGAGGGGAACCTGGACTGTAGCCCAGTTAGTGCCCCTTGGAAATGAGTAGTCAGCCTGCACAGCCTACATAGGATGCTCATCTCCCACTCATCCCCTTTCACTTTCTCAAATCAAAGGGAGATGAGACCAGAGAGTCAGTCCTGTGCATTGAGGGAATGGCCTGGGTGGACAACTTGACTGACAAGGGTGAGGCCCTGGATCTAAACCTAATATTGCAGAGATAAGGGTAGAGATAGAGAGGGAAAGACAGGCGGCAGGCAGGCAGACTCTGACTGCCTTCACAATGAAGGCACCAGATCATTCCACCTTACCTTTAAAATGGAGGAACATTACCAAGTACAAGGCTCTGTCTGTTTACCTTTCCACAATAAAATGGTGCTCTAAATGTTGGCACATGTCTTCTCACACTTAGATATTCTCCATCAAAAGACTGTTAGTTTTTTCCAAGAATCTGAAAGCGTTTACTCATACCCAACATAAGATTGTGATGTGTAAGTACTGGGGAGTTTGTACTCTCTCATCCCACCCCATGTTACATGCAAGTGTTTGTGTAGTGAAATGAAAAGGAAATAATGAACAAGTGAAGAGGGTCATAGTTAGATAACACAGTTGGGAGGTTACAGTTTTAATCTAAGCACTGGACCATCTGAATGATATTCTTCTGAACTAAGCTGCCTCTGTGTGTTGCAGTAATTATAAGGGATAAGCTCACTTGGGGCACATGTCAGAAACACAGGGCAGGGCCTAATCAATTGCAATTCCAAGGCATAAAGCTGAAAATATATTTTCCCTAAGAAATAAGTTAGAAAGAAGCCTAAGCAAAAGCTGAGATTTCATTTTTAATAAGAATTTTCCATGTCATTATCTGTGAGCTGCTAGCCCAAAGAAAAATCTGACTAAAGGATTGCCCTTGCTATTTTCTCCTGAACTTCATTTCATACATACATTGCATATTGACAACATGAGGAACAATTATAACCTCAAGGGTATTGCTCCTACTCATCTATGAAACTTTTTGCAAAAGTTTTCCATGTTTATTAGCACATCTTAGAAAGGATTTTACATTGCCATGAATCCAGAAACATTACAATACATATAGATGGGATGAGAAAAGTTTAAGAAATTTGCCTCTGGGGAACAATAGGAGGCCAGTCTGGCATCCACAGTCAAACCAATCACTGAAAAATTAAAATTCATGCTACTAGGGGAATTGGCTAGTTCCTGGTGGTGTACCCAGGGATCTGGATCCTCGTGCTGGCAGCAGCCCTGCCTTGAGCAGTCGTGTTCCTCTTGATTGGAGCAGATTTCAGCATGTGTGTGTATTCCTCTGTACAATCACTCACGGCCTCAAGCTGCCATTCTCTGCCTCTTGGTCAAAATTGCTTTCTAACATTTACTGTTCTTCACTTTTATTTTGAGTTTATTTTTTTTAAAGACTTTCATCACATCTATTTATTGGATGTGTCCATATGTGGAGGTCAGAGCACAGTTCTCAGGAGCCAGTTATTGCCCATCTGCCATGTGGGTTCCAGGGCCCGAACCCAGGTCATCAGAACTGGTGCCAGGCCCCTTCATCCCACTGAGTCATCTTTCTAAGTTTATAGAAGTTGGAAGAAGGAAAAGAATGGGGGAAATGATGTGCTCGTATTTTAATTTAAAATAAATGAATAAATTACAGTAATACACACTGAATCTCAAAACATAAACTAGCAAGAAACTTGTTAGACAAAAACAAAAAATCCATGGATCACAATATCTTACTCCTCCTGCATCTCAGTCTCTCTTCTGAAATGACCACTTAATGGAGTGTACCCTGCCAGGCCTTTCTTTGTATGCATTTTAACAAATAAGTCTTTTTTTGTTCTCATGAACTTGGTTTCTGAACTTGATTACTTTATATATATATACATATATATATATATATATATATACATATATATATGTATGTATGTAGTTGGAATATGTATATGTGTGTGTGTGTGTGTGTATATATATATATATACATATATATATGTGTGTATGTAGTTGGAATATGTATATGTGTGTGTGTGTGTGTGTGTGTGTGTATATATATATATATATATATATATATATATATATATATATTCCGACTACATTTTTAATTATCTTCAGAGTACTCCATGGGGAGAAGTGCCCTACAATTTAACTCATGCATAAACACTAATTTGATTTAAAATCTTTTTTAAAGTATTTGATTATGTGTCACTGTGCAACATTTGTACAAATTTGCATGACTATTTCTACAAAAGAAGGTAAAAATTCTGCACATTTAAAATGATTGGTGCCAACTCACTTTTCTACTGTCAGTGCACCAGAGTTCCGTTTTCTCCATACTTTTGAAAAACTTTCTCCATACAGACTGTTAAAAAAAAAAAAAAGCCTCCACAATATTCCCCCTTCTGGTGCCACAGTGTGTCTAAGCATTTATTTGACTTTCTTTTATCTGATCACCTACAAGATTGGATATCGTCGTGTTTCTTTTCATTTTCCTGTATTATTTCATTTCCAGCATGTCAAAATTCTTCAGAATCTTTGCAAGATAGCTGTGGCCACTGTTAGACATGGAGGCCACCAGTGTTTCCTGGGATGAAGCAAGCTAAGAGCTCAGCTAGTGAGACAATGGAGAAGAACCACTCATTAAACTTCTTACAAGCCTTTTCCCATCCTTCTGGGGAAGTCATCAAGAACCTCCTGGGAAGTAAGTCTCTTCATATCTGACAAATAATTGTGGTTGAGAAATACATTGTGTTTCTCTAACTCTTGCCTTGTGGATGAACTGTAGGGGGATTATGTTGTTCCATTGTAAATAATTGTCCCCACCTATGAGTTTAATAAAAAGTGCTCATTGGCCAAAGGCAGACAGGAAGTGTGGGTGGGGCTTCAAGACTAAAAAGACTCTAGGAACAGGCAGAACAGAGCAGAAGCCAGAGAGAAGTCAGAAGAACAGAGGACAACTGTGCTGCTCTGAGAAAAGGTACTGAGCCACGTGGCTGAACAAGATAAGAGTCATGGGTTAGATTAAGGGTAAAGAGTTAGCAAGTTATGCCTGGGCCTTAGGTCGATCAGCTAAAACTATTGTAAGCATCTATGTGTCTCTGCGGGTCTGTGGGTCTGCGGGTCTAAATCTTGAGGCTAGGCCAAAAGTTCTGGCCAGAAACCTCTTACTACAATGAACTATTGAATAACAATCCCAAAGAATACCCCAAAATATCATCAATTTTTTTTCTTGTGAAGAGACACCATGATTATGGAAACTCTTTTAAGAAAATCATTTAATTGGAGTGACTTGCTTACCGTTTCAGAGATTTAATCCATTATCATCATGACAGGAAGTATGGTGGCATACAGGTAGATATGCTGCTGGAGAGAAAGTTGACTGTCACACTGGGCAGTACCCTGAGCAAAGTAAACCTCAAAGCCCAGCCCTACAGGGATTTAACAAGGCTGTTGCTACTCCAACATATACTCTTTATATGACAGTAGAGCAACTCTCTTTGGGAGCCATTTTATTTCAAACTCACCACAGTGTCTGACCAATCGGCTGGCTGTTCCAAATGATAAATTTGTCATTGGATTTTTTTTCCTCACTGCAGGTTTTGAAAGATATTCCTAAAGGATGTTTTACTTCCTCATGTCCCATAACCTCCCTGTAATAAAAACACTTCATCCTCTTCCAGATTTTAAGCTCTGCCCACCACTGGACTATATAAGCCTTTCCCCAGCCTTATTTTCAATTGATTTTCTCTTATATGTAATTTAATTGCATAATACATCATTCAATCTCGACCACGTTTCTGTGCCTCAGTGAATTTTGCCTGCCATAATTTTCCTATTCTGGAACAATGAGAAAATAGCACAGAAATGATTAACAGGCTCACAAGAACCCAGTGTTTTTCTTATCTAAGTCCTGTAAGCTATAGAGTAAGAAGAAGATAAAGTTGCCCTAAAACAACAGCACATTTCTTACTTCTCTGTTGCTTTTTCTTGCCTGTTGGCTTCTGGTGCCCTTTCCCAGATCTGTAACAGTTTGTCATTGTATAGAAATAACTCTACAAGAAAGACTAAATGAGAGCATAATGTCCCTTTCTAAGGAAGCAAGAAAGAAGAAAAAATTTTTCCTCTAATGCTTCAGGCCAGAATCAAGTCTACACCTCACATAAAATAAGCCAGCCTTTTACCTTTTTATACTGCTATATTTTGGCAACTTCTGAAGAACATGTACATATAATTATTAGAATAACTAAGGTAATGTTAAGCATTCTGTTTTCATTAGCAAATATCCTATCACACAACTTTGTCATTTTATCACTAAGGCCATTATTGTCTTCATATATTAAATAATCATAATGATAAGGAATGTAAGTGTTATATGTTTCATACAGGACATTATTTCAGCTGTTCAAACTGGACCAAATCATAGTGGCTAGGAGCAGAACAAAATGTCATTTCTCTGCTTAAATTCTAGTGGGCTGATTCTTCAGAAGCAGCACCTCACAAAGTTTAGTAGATATACACCTTTGCTTCTTTTTGTCATTCCTTAGAATTTGTTCATGTGCTCATGATCAAAACCAGCATCCTCTTATGCCACAGTCGTGCATCATTCTAGGGCATATCTTCAAAAAACGGTGCTAGAAAAAGAAAATGAGTTTCAGATCTGTCATCCTGTACAACAATTATATCCAAGTGGATCAAATATTCTAAAATTTCTAATAGAACACATAAGCATCATCCTACACAATATTGGTGTAGGAAGAAACATTCTGAATAGAACCCTATTTTCAGGAATTAAGGCCAAAATTAACTACTGGTAAATCTAGAAGTTTCTAAGGAAGCACTCAACTGAGAGAAGAATAAACCTACCAAATGAGAAAGAATCTTTGCTGGATACGCAACTGACCAAGAATTAATATCTAGAATATACAAAAACCCCACCCTCCAAACATGATCCAATTTTAAAGATGGGGGCTAGGAGTCTAAACAGAGAATTGTCGATAGAAGAAATAAAAGTGACTAGGAAATACCTCAAAAGATGTTCATCATCAACTCACCCCAGACAGAGTGGCAAAGAGCAACAAGTCAACTGACAGCTAATTCAGAAGGGAGGTTGTAGGGCAAAGGGACCCTCGTTTATTATTGGTGGGATTGCAAGCTGGTGTATGGCCAGACACTCGATATCCTTCTTCGCAGATACTTCCAGCTCCAAATCTTCAGATGTGAGTACATAGTCTGAAACAACTACCAAACAACAGGAAAGTAAAATGAGATCATTGCCAGGATAGGGAGTTTGGGGAGCAACAGAGAGAGGAATAACAGGGTATAAGAAATCTGATCAGGAAAGTGGGGGTGGGATTCTTTGGGGAGGTAAGAGAGGTGAATACAGAAGAGAGAGGGGTATAAGGAGAACTAACAGGTTACAAGTGTTCGGATGGGGGAATGAAAAGGGATCTTCAAGTGCAATAAAAGACACTCACGTGTCAGGGGTAATCCACCTCTTTCTAATTTGATTTGAGACCCTCTCATCTGGAGGGAAATAATACCTGGTACTAGAAACTTAGACAGTTTCTTAGGATTAATAAGGCCATGGATCTCAGGAGAATCGACTACTGCCATTTTGCTAGAGTGGGCCAGCATAATTCCTGACTACATTCTCAATCTTATCATTATGCCCACAGATAGTGTACCTGTCACCCTGCCTCACAGAAGCTTCTCTTTACAGCAGACGGAAACCATCAATGAGATCTACAACTTGACACAGTGCAAAGATGTGTGGATTATGAGAAGATGCCCAGTCTCAGATGACACATCTGCATCTCAATTCCTGTGTCTGCGGCTCAGAGCACATTGTGGAAGAAGGAGTTGAAACACTCTAAGACTCAGAACATCAGATGTCTATTATAAAATAGTCTTTCATATAAATGGCTGTATAAATAAAACCTGAACAGTGGTAATATCAAAAGACATAATAATATGCAAGGTGGAAGATCTCATTGGGTTCTACATTGTTTACAAAGAGCTAGAGACAAATAACAGGTGCTGAGAGAGTTGATCTGTCTCCGGGATGAGCTCTCTACATGTTGTGCAATACAAAATAGTTAGCCGTAAAACTGAATGCATAACAGGGAATACTTTTATATCTTCTGGAATATGTGTTCTTTTCCGAGCCATTGGGTGGGACAAAGGGAGCCTATAACTGTTTCTTAGTTGAACAGCACTTGTATGGCAGAACTTGGAAATCCTGCCTCATCTTTAGCATATAATTTTCCTGTGTTCTACTTACAAAAACTGCTACATCTACAAACATATTAGCATGTTTTGAGGGTTATTTTCATGGGCAAATTTTTA